>QLPI01003841.1:0-24543 GCA_003314275.1 Chroogomphus rutilus | reverse complement strand
CAACGCCACTACTCTTGGCCTGCAGGACTTGGCCATAGTCCGCCCGACCTTTCGACAACACCCTTTGGCAGTACCGAAGTCCGTCAGTATCCGACTCCTGACAGCACACTAGTGTCTAGACTTAGGCAAATAGAGCTGAAATATGAGTCTAAAGGTGAATCGGGGTTCAACTCGGCCTCCTCTATACAAAGTAAGAATCACAAACTTATCAAAAAGGATCTGAGAGGCAGTGGTGCAGGCAAAACTCCTAAAGGTGACAGTCAGAACAAGAAGAAAGTCACCTGCTATGCGTGTGGCAAGAAAGGCCACTATGCAAAATACTGCACCAATAGAGGAGGAAGCGGTGATCAGAACAAGGACAAGTCAAAGTCCGATACAAAAGCCAACTCACCAAAGGATTCCCCAGGACTATCCTCCAAAAGGGGAATGTTCTCAGTCATTGAAGAAGTTGTGACCGTAGCCAGTGAGGTGGAGACCAACAGAGTGATATGCCTGATCGACTCTGGGGTGTCAGGACACTATGTACTGGTGCAGGAGGACCTCCACGATTACCAGGCATATATAACACTGAAGGTAATCACAGCAGCGGATAGCAACAAGGTGAAATCACTAGGGCAAGGCACTATGAGATTTGTCGTAAGAAACAATGGCATGGTTTCAGAGGCTGCCATCCCTAATGTTCAGTGGGTACCTGGAATCCACACATGGCTGTTAGCACCCTCACAACTTGAGAAGGACGGATTTGACATATCTTTCCACAAATCAACCTGGAATATCAAAAACCCTGATAGCTCAATATTAGCAAGGGTAGGAGAAAGAGGGAAAGTTTATCCCCTTATGCTCGACATTGTACAACCGCTGAGGAGTATGTATGTGGCCCCAGAAGTGTATACCTTGGAAGAACTGGGAGATAAACTATACATGTGTAATTTCAGTGACTCAACTGACATCATGAGGTGGCACCAACATTTAGGACACCTCAGTACTGGGGCCATAGGTGAATTAGCCAGAAATGAAGAAACTGGGATCAAATTTGATCAAGACAGGTCAGACTTACTGGCATGCACAGCCTGCATGCAAGGGAAACTGCACTGCTTACCTTTTAAAGTGGGACGCACTAGGGCTGAACAACTAGGGAAATGCACGGGTCAGGCCAACCCGCACGGGTCACCGGGTCGGGTGTCCTTGGGTGTGAGTGCAGGTCAAGCCGCGAGCACCCATGACCCGGGGCCCAACCTGGGGCATCAACTCTGACACAAGCGCAACTTACGCATACATGCATACACCGACACAAATGTGACGCCCTGAACACGACGAACGCGCCATACGCACACGTGACACCATGAACACGACGTACATGACATATGTGCACGTGCCGCCACATACACGACGTATGCGCACACGCCGTGACGAACGCGATGTACACGACGTATGTGCACGTGCCATGACGAACGCGACATACACAACACCTGTACATGCACGTGCCACCACGTATGTAACGTACGCGACATATGCGCACATGCCGCCACGTACACAACGTACGAGACATATGCGCATGCACCATGATGAAGGCGATGTATGTGCTGCCACATACGTGACGTACGCGACATATGCGCACGCACCATGATGAAGGCGATGTATGTGCCGCCACATATGTGACGTATTGCATGCGGGTGCGGCATGCACCCGAGACCCGTCGACCCGTGGGAAAAAACCCATGGGTTGACAGGTTCGGGTTTCCCATGGGTCGGGTGCGGGTCACCCACATTTGACCCATGGGTGACCCGTGCCATTCCCTATGAACAACCAGGGGAGCAGATTCATGTAGATTTAGCAGGCCCCATGGAAACGATGAGCTTCGACAGAAAGAAGTACTTCATCATCATTGTGGATGATACATCAGGGGCCATCTGGGTTGAAGCCCTGGCTAGAAAAACAGAGGTCAATCCCAAACTCAAGGAATTCATCAATACCTTTGAGACCAGCTACAGCATTAAGGTATGCTCCATAATGGCCGACAATGGGACGGAATTCATGAATGAGGGATTGCAGAGCTACCTCAAGTCGAAGGGTATAGCCCTATTCACATCTGTGCCATACACTCACCAGCAAAATGGAATTGCTGAGAAGGCCATCTGGACCATAACTGAAGGGGCAAGGAGTATGATGTACGCTGCCAAATTTCCCAAAGCAATGTGGTCAGTTGCTGTAAAAACAATGGTGTATATCAGAAATCGCTCACCTAGGAGATGCAATAAAGGGAAGACCCCTATTGAGTCCCTGACTGGCAAAGTGCCAGATCTTAGTCACATGAGGGTATTAGTAGTGTGACTTGCTTCCCTTAGTGTTTGACTTAGCACTAAGGATACTTGTTAACAGTCAACACATGGCCCTATTGTTTTATCTTTGGCCATTTTGTATTGTTCTATCCTCACTTACTCTCTCATTATTCTATTCTCAGCCATATTTCATTATTCTAGTCTCACTTACATTTCTTATTCTATTCTTTATCACTGTGGACAATACATCCACATGATTCTTCATACCTTATTGTTCTCCATTCCTTATGCCACCCTGTTCCACATCTTGCTTCTTAACCTATATAAGTAATGAATGTATGTAGATAGTTCCTCACTCTGAATATTGACTTGGTTTACCTCCTCTCGTCTTCCCTTCTTTAGTCTAAAATTCCCTTACTTGGGCTGACACTCTCGGTACCCTCCTGGGTCTTTCTTCAGTCCAAATTAGTGACATGCATGGAATAGCAGGGTGCAATGCATGAGCATGTTGAAGCTAAGCCACCTCGATCAGTCTGCAGGACTTGACCAACTCCCATCTGCAATATCAGCATTACCGAGACTTAACATCCTCCCAGACCCCTATCCTTGGATTGGATACTGGAGAAATTGCAGAAGATATGTTGCCTGTGACATGGAAGTACTCTGAGATGACTCAGTCTCCTGAATCATCCTAATGCCCCTCAGGAGTGGTAGACAATGTATGGTGAAGGGATGCCTGGGTGATTGTCTGTAAGGCTTGTGCACATATGGTACATCTGTCAAGTACACGTACCGAGGACCCGATAACTCGGCGGTACCGACTAAAATACTCCAGTAGTAACCAAGCACGAACCATTCAATGGGTTGTTCTCGGCCAGATGCACATATCGGTCACACCCCTCATTCCTACGCCCACTCCTCACTCCTCGGTCCGCTTCACCTCGGCACTTCCTATCCTTGTGTTATCTTCGGCTATGGCCTTGTTTTACAATCGGGCATTTCCTATTGTGCTAGGGCACGTCCTATTATTCTGTCCTTTATTGTTCTATTTCCACCCTACATCTCTTATGCTAATTTTACTCGTTGTGGACAATAACCACATGCTTTGCATACCTTGTTGTCCCACATTCCTTATTCCACATGTCGCTTCTTAACCTATATAAGTAGGACATGCATGTACATACTTCTTCATTCTGGGTATCGACTAGGCTTAGGCCCTTCTACCCTCTTCTCTTCTGTTAAGTCCTCGACTCAGGCCGGCATCTTCAGCATCCCCCTGAGTATCTGTCTGTTGCAAATACAGTGGCACACACGGCAAGTAGGGCGCAACGCACGAGTATGTTGAAGCCAACGCCACTACTCTTGGCCTGCAGGACTTGGCCATAGTCCGCCCGACCTTTCGACAACACCCTTCAGCAGTACCGAAGTCCGTCAGTATCTGACTCCTGACAACATCTCATGATGATTAGGAGTGTGAGTTTGAATATACTATAAAATTCATATGTCAAGCACTTATTAAATGGATACCAAAAGATTCAATGGGTTTCCAAAGGATTCCATAATGGGCAGAAAGTTCCATACATGAGGGGGGTTGAAGGTCATAGGATTGGATTGTCATGAGAATGGGAGTGACTGAAGCAGACAACAAGTGCCAGGACTTAGACTGGTGGTCGACTTGCAATGGGGATTGGGATGACTAGTGGTAACAAGTGTTCATGGTCAAAGGGACTTGGCTTCAACTTATATGTTGCACCCTCCTTGATCATCTGTCTCTAATTTCAGACAGTCAGAAATGTGCATGTGGACACTAAGTTAGAATTATGTTAGAAACTAAGTTGGGAAACTAGGACACAAGTTAAGTTGATATTTCAACTAACAAACAGTCCAGTCAATTGGGAGTTTATATACATGTAGACTGCCTTGTAATTTCTACTGTCTGGTAAAAAGAGAAGGAGGGAAAATCCCAGGGGCAAATAGAAAAGGAAAGAACAAGGGGAGCAAGGAATGAGAGACCCCTGCAGCATGTTCATACTATACATCACGTGCACATACAGCACGTTCATGTCATACATCATGTGCATGTACAGTGCATTCATGTTGTATGTTGAGTACATGTATGGCACATTTGTGTTGGTGCCTGTGGGTGTGGTGTGTATCCAATGTTAGAACCCAGGGCTATTGAGTCATTTCATATATATCTTCTACACCAAAACTGGAATATCTCCCCCACCCATTACACAACCAAGGCTCAGCTTCACACCGAAGTACTATACACCATGAGGAACCTACATTAATATTCCCATGAATTTAGGAACAGGTTTTTCCCCACACTTTCTACCTGGCCCCATACCTAGCTTCAAGGGCCGGCTTACATCATTTGGACACATTGGGAAGGATATACTTGCATGTGGTTTTAAATTCAGTTTACTTTCTATTATATTCTATTCTATTTCCAACTTCTTCCCTGTGAAGTTTTTATCCATATAGTCTCCACTGCATATATGCTGGTATACCACATGTCTGGCCGCATTGAGCTGGCTTCTAACTTCACTTGGTGAAGTTTTCACTTATAATTAAGTTTTCTATTTTATATAAATCACAAGCAACTTGTAGTAGAATAATGAGCAATTATAATTGTATCTTTACCCCCCATCACACTAGCCATTAGGCTACACTTGAATATCTTTGCCTCACGCTGAACTGGAGGTTAAGCACTGAGCACACTTTCCTATTTAGGAGTAGAACTAAAGGATATTTTGATGGGGAATATGGAATGATAGATAGACTAATTGTTATGATACAAAGAACTGTAGCTACAGGGTTTGTGGCTAATATTCTACATGAATATATGCTCTTATGCAGATGGCACATGGCGGGTTGATTGTGTCAAGTCTGCAACACCGAGTACCGGCTCACTCGGGAATACCGACCAACCAGCCCTTGCCCACATCATCTTGCACTACCACGTGGCCTTGGCTCAGTACACCCGGTACATCATATGGACCACCCCTCTCGTCCTATCCTCTTCATTGTTCCTTCACCCCCTATCCACTCCTTGACCTGTTTCCCCCAAACAACATAACGGCCACTTGTTGTCCTGGCCACTGCCATTGTTTTATCTTGGGCCATCCTCTATTGTTCTATTCTCGCCCACCACTTCATTATCCTATTCTCAGCCATACTCTATTATTCTAATCTCGCTTACATTCCTTATTCTATTTCTGATCACTGTGGACAATGCCTGCATGTGGTTACCTCATACCTTATTGTCTCCATTCCTTATGCCACCCTGTTCCACATCTTGCTGCTTAACTATATAAGTAGCGGGATGTATGTAGTTATTTCCTCACTCAGAATATCAATTGGTTTGCACCCCTTTGTCCATTTCCATTGTGGTCTGGATTGAGAAATGAACACTGATACCCCATGTGTTTCCATTTCTAGCGCAATTAGATCCGCTTTGTGTGCCTTGAGATGGGTTTCTATCTCCCTAGGTATGCTAGTGATCATGCGTATCACTTGTGCGATTGGCCTCCAAGATTCCAGTACGTTCCTGAGTAGTGTGGCAGCGTGAGTGGAGTCAGCGATCTCTTCACCCATGCGTTTGAGTTGTTCCCTGTACTCCTTCATCGTAGTAATATTCTCTAAAGTCCTTCGCTCGAGCCAACCCCCTCAGCATCCTCACGAGGCTCCTCCCACTACCCAAATTAGTGGCACGCTATCAAGCGTCGGATACTGATGGACTTCGGTACTGCCGAGGGGTGTTGTCGAAAGGTCGGGCGGACTATGGCCAAGTCCTGCAGGCCAAGAGTAGTGGCGTTGGCTTCAACGTACTCGTGCGTTGCGCCCTACTTGCCGTGCGTGCCACTGTATTTACAACAGACAGGTACTCGGGGGGATGCTGAGGATGCCGGCCCGAGTCGAGGACTTAACAGAGGAGAAGAAGGTAGAAGGGCCTAAGCCTAGTCGATACCCAGAATGAAGAAGTATGTACATCCATGTCCTACTTATATAGGTTAAGAAGCGACATGTGGAATAAGGAATGTGGGACAACAAGGTATGCAGAGCATGTGGTCATTGTCCACAACGAACAAAATTAGAACAAGGAATGCAAAGTGGGGATAGAACAATAAAAGACAGGATAATAGAATGTGTCCGAAGATAGGACAATAGGAGGTGCCAGACTATAAGACAAGGCTGGTAACCAAGGATAGTACAAGGACAGGAAGTCCCGAGGTGAAATGGACCGAGGAATGTGGATGGCAGATGTACCGAGACGAGACAGGTGTACCAAGCATTATGCATGCTGCGTGGACGCTTGTACATGGACGTAGGGTGGTTGTTCGGTCAGCACTGGCGAATAATCGGGACCTCGGTACATGTACTTGACACACGCATGGAACAGCAGGGTGCAACGCATGAGCACGTTGAAGCCTAGCCACTCCAGAATGGTTTGCAGGACTTAACTGATATTTCGGCATTACTGAATCCTGACAGTATATTCTGAGTGATACTGCTTTCCGTGCTACCTCTGTTCTTACGATCATGCCCCCATGAACCAGATCCACAGCCCATATGGATGACAATTGGCTCACCCCCACAGTAAATCAACGAAGGGGGCGCAAAGCCTCTGGTACCCTGCCCCTTCTCATTGCTTATACCTCACCGACAATAGAACTACGGCGTCTGGCCTCCCCCTTCGAGCAAGAACCATGCACCAAAGAGGTGTTCGACAATGAAATCGAATACGAAGATTATGATAATGACGATCAAGAACCCCATCTGGCAGAGGACGAACCCAGTTCAGTACACTACGACAGAGATGCTAAAACCGAGGAACAGCCTCAGCACCCCCAGCAGGCAAACATGCCTGAACCTCCCCATACTCCAACAGCCACGCCCTCTCAGCCCATGGTTGCACCCCGTCAGCCCGTGGCCACACCGCCGCACCATGTCCGTCCACAGCTATACCACCGCAGGCCAGGCAAGCTCCCCGAGCCTGACCAGTCCCACAGCCCAGGCAAGCTCTGTAAGCTGGGCCACTTCCTAGGGCCAGGGATCCTGTGAACCTGGCCAACAATCAAGACCTTCTGAATGCCATTCTCAAACTTGGCAGGACCGCTCAGAACCACCGACAAGACGGTCAAGCCACCAGAATCCAAGAACTAGAACCCTTTGATGGAACTGACCCGAAGAAGTTAAAGGGTTTCATCTTCCTTTGAAGAATGAATTTCTGCACCTGGCCTAACTCGTTCCCCGATGATAGGCAAAAAGTCAATTACATGGTCTCCTACCTGAAAGGAACAGCTCTGGAATGTTTCGAGCCATACCTGATGGGTAATCCCAATACAGAACCCCATTGGACCAGCAACCTGGAGCTCTTCATCGATGAATTACAGATCAACTTGGGCTCTTGGGACAAAAGAGCTGATGCTGAGACGGCCCTCGAAAAGCTAACCATGCAGGACAACCACAAAGCCACTCGGTTCTTTGTGGAATTTTACAGGCTTGTGGTGTTTGTCGAATATAACGACAACACCCTCCTCCACAAGGCATACATGGCTCTTCCAAAGCGCATCAAAGACAGTCTCATCCATTTCGACAAACCCTGCACACTCGATGAACTCCGAAATCATGTTCAACGGATTGACATGAGGTATTGGGAATGAAAAGCTGAACAGTCTGCAGAGGGCAGCAATGAGCCAAAGAAAGATATCAGATCGGACAAGCCTGGCAACAGATCCACCTCAGACAACTGCCAGCAACATAATAGCAACGATAACAGCAGCAAGGACGCATCCAAGAAAAAGGACGGGAAAATGCCTGACCCACCCGAGTATACCAAAACCTTCGAAAAGGATGGCAAACTTCTCCCGAACGAATGCCAAAGACACATGGACCACAACCTGTGTCTCCTCTGTGTAGATGGGTCTAGCAGATAGGGTTTCCTGGGGTTTTCCCGCGCTTTAATATCGGAGAGTCGGTTGGATAATGAGGGGAATGATCTCCCGGATTTTACTACTATTTTATATGTATTTATTGCTAGGGGAAGTATTGCCCTATAGCAATTCTACTGGGAGCTGAGTCCCGGGTTTACTCTCCGCTTAGGTGCTGTACCGGGAATCCGGCCTGGGCGCCAAAGCGTCGGTTTAACGATTTGTGGTCCTCCCACAAGTTAGATATAATATGTAGTAATGTATAATATTATATATATGTTGGAAACCCAACTGTGACCCGGCCTTGCTGTGCGACGAGTAGCTGGTGTCCTAGTCCCGAATAGGAAGTATGCACTCGGCGCTTAACCTTCGTTCAGCGCGAGTGACGGATATATGAGTGTAGCCTAAAGGCTAGTATGATGGGGGGCAACGATACAGGTATAATTGCTTGTTTTTTGGTTGTACAAACTACTCGTACTATATATGAAATAGGGAACCTATTAATAAGTGAAAACTTCACGGAGTGAAGTTAGAAGCCGGCCCAATGCGGCCGTGCGCGTGCTACACCCGCATATATGCGGCGGGGATGATATAGACGAAAACTTCACAGGGGGAAGTATAGGAATAGAATAGAATAGAGATATAAACTGAATAAGAAATCCACATGCCAGTGTATCCCCTTCCCAACGAGTCCAGATGAGGTGATCCGGCCCTTGGGGTAGGTATGGGGCCGGGTAGAGAGTGTGGGGTAAAACCCGCTCCTAAAATCATGAGAATATTATCGTAGGTTCCTCATGATGTATATCACTTCAATATGAAGTTGCGTCCTGATCTGGGAATGGTTGGAGGAGATATTGGAGTTTTGGTGGAGAATGTATATATAAATGACTCAATAATGCCTGGTTCTAACACTCTGTGCCGCCAGTGATCACAAAGTCACCGAATGCCCAAAGGCAACCAAAGCCCGTGCGACCACCACTTCCGACTCCATCTCACAGGAATCCGATGCCAAGGATACCAATGCTAAGAACTCAGCAATGGCGACCGAAGACTAAGTCCACCACCTGCCAGCCTCTGAGCACACCGAGAGTTGTGTTGACTCGGTAAATGCTAGTAGAGAGGTGTAGATCAATGCTCCTATGCCCCCAATTTTCGTTTAAATTTTTCAGTCATTATCAGTTCATAGTTAGACTCTTATGTTATTCCACCTTAGAATTCGTTGATCCAGTACTGCTAAGTTCGGTTGTTACTGAATACATAGACATGTCACTAGATCCCCTGATAGGACAACCAGTCCACTCATCTGTTATCATGTCACTAGATCTGTTGGTCGGCAATATTTGGTTACAACTCGCTCACCCACTATAATCCATTGATTAACAGGGTATTGGGCAGTATTACGCTCTGTCACACCACTAATGCCTTTAGGTGCATCTGATGGCCTCGGTCCAGTTGGCACACTGCTCCAAAAGCCTCACCCAGGATCATGCTCCATTGCCAGAAACTCCGCCAAAAGGGTTTCTAGCTGAGGCCTCTTGGTCAGCCACGCCATTCGGCACGTTTGGCCAAGGTCTTCTCCATCTGTCCCCATCCGTTCCTGTTTATCCGATTCACATAATTGCATGCTTACACCTTGTAGACGATGGGACGTCTACCTAAACAGGGGGGGTGGCAACTAAGCAATGCTACGAACCTCCCCTCCTGAGAAAATCCCCCTTCCATTAACTCTTTATCTCGACCTTAATTCCTACCCATCCTGACATGCTATTCCCGATACCATTAATCCCTCCATCCAACCCAACCGAATCTGCCAAAACAAACTTCAGCACATTCACTTGTTTTCTTCTGCTCACATACTTTCTATTTCCTTCCTTATCCTTTCTTTAAAAAGAAAAATAACAATTCTATTATCAGTCATCTTTCAAAGTCTCATCTATCACTATCTCCTCATCCTGTTCCTTACCCTTTTCCTTCCCTTTCTCTTCACCCTCATCATCTTTCAATTGATCCTCACCTGGATCCTCACCACCCAACTCCTCCACAACAACCGGTATCACTGGCACTGCCGACTCCCTGCACAGAACCAGACTCTCATGCAAGAGGACCATCGCATGGCCCATGAACCTCACCCCTTCCACTAACTCAAGGAGTAACCTGTTCAACCTCGCCCTCTCTTGAAGGATGTCCTCCCAGATCTTGGCAAGTCGTTGAAACCCCGACCCCCCGGGCAAGGGGACTTCTACTGTCATTTCACGCCCGCTCGGCTGTATGGCCACCGGCAGTTCACTCGGTCGCATTGTAACAGCCCTTCTCGGCCTCTTCATCGGCCGCTCCTCTTCCATCTCCTCCCCTTCACTCTCCTCCTCACTCTCACTCTCCGACTCCACCTCTTCCCGACTCCTCACCTTGCGCTGCCGAGGCACCGCCAAACTGCATTTTACCTGGCACACGTTGCAGCACCCGCACGCTGCTCCCACATTTCTAACGAAGCAGGCTTCTACGTGTTCCTTGCAATGGTCGCAAGGAGGGAAAAGAGAGGGCGACCACTCCCAGGTCGGCTTCTTTTTGAACTGCTAAAAATAAGTAAAAAACAAAAAAATACGAACAGAAACCCCTGCGTACCTGGGCCCCCCTTTGCCTACCTCTCCTACTCGGCCCCGTATCCACGTCCATACCACTCTTACATATCATCATCTTTGGCACACCTCAGCTTTGACACCCGCGTTCTTGAGTGTCTTTCCCTGCCTTGCAAGGTCCTGGCTGACCCCCACATTCCCTTTCTCCTCAGGAGCCCGAGTAACTGCCCGCTGGGCCAAATAGACCTGCTTTTCCTCGGCTACCTGGGCAATTTCCAGAGCCAGACGAGCAGCCTTGGTTGCCATCTCAAACGCCTTCTTAGTGGCCTTTTCTGCCTGCTCCACCTCCACTTTCACCTTTTCGGCAGCCTCCTCGTCTGCCTTCAGTTGAGCTGCAGCAGCCCCAGCTGCCATCTCTTGCTCCCGTTGATGCTGTCGTTCAAGCTGTTTCTTCTTGAACTGCTCCTTTTCGTCATCGGTTATGGCACCCATTCCTCGCCCTGATCCTTTGATGGGAGTAAAAGACAAAGTTGATGAAAAGCCTGGGAATTTCCCCAAACAAAACTGTGACATCACACTGACACCCGGAACTCTATTTTTAACTCCGCTTACCGGCTTCATGGGTTCAGCTGCTAGAGGGGGGATACTGTCAAGTCTGCAACACCAAGTACTGGCTCACTTGGGAATACCGACCAACTAGCCCTTGCCCACATCATCTCACACTACCACGCGGCCTCAGCTTGGTACTGTTGAGATGAGAGAAAGAGGAGACAGGGGATCAGGGGAGAATTAGGAGGAGACATAGGATCGGGAGCACAGGAAGGTGCACATATGCAGAGAGCTGGACTTAGAGATCATAATTCAGAGCCCTGGAACAAACTAAAAGTAGTATTACAGTTACCCAAAAGTATATACAGAACACCACCCTCATATGTAGACATGGCGGATCGAGACACAGCGGATCGAGACACGGCAGCCTACATGCTAGGCGCCCATAGAGGAGGGATATACATGGGACGAGAATGAGACACATGCATCTGGAATAGAGTGTACGGGGTGCAAATAGGTCGCAGGACATATAGGAACAGGGAGGCGTATCACTCACGGGATAGGAGATAAGAGAAAGCATATTTGGGGGGCATATATGCAGGTGACATGTACTCACCGGCAGGAGAAGGAAGTTCGACATCAAGGCTAGAGTTGAGGGCACTGCAAGAAGCATCAGAAAGTATTTTCACATTCAGTAGAACCATGTAGACAAAAGGACAGAAATAGATTGAGGAATGCGGGGACCCACATCGGGTCGAGCGCATATAGACACTGTCTCAGGGTAGTTATGGTGGACATTATAGTCAGGATTTGAAATCTCTATAAAGCATAGATATATAGGAAATAACAAACCAGTCTCGCACTCAAAGAACATTGTTTATCATCGTAATCGATGAAGTCTGGATCGCTCGTGTCATTATACCGGGCTATCAGCTTTATCGTCATCACTCATGTCCCTGGACCCAATGGGAACATTACATTGAGTTTACCATGATTTAACTGCGATTTTACTCGTACTTTCTATAGAGACCATCATTACCAGGTGGTCACTCAGCCCCCTGCATATTCACAGATACAGTCACGTGACCCCAAGCCATATCGGGCTAGATTCATCAGGGCAATATTATTGTTATCCAGACACACTGGGAATAATTCCCGATACGTATCACATCACAATCATGCTGGTACTATACGTTAACAAGTACCAGAGTCGTTCACAAACGACTATCGCTCATTCCCGCACCCCGTAGCCACCTCCCTGGGTCGGCGCTTATCCAAACCTAAAACCTTCGTATCACATGGAGGGTTGTCTGCGGTGGAATATAATAGATTCCAAATAGATCTATTAGATAGTTATCACAAACAATTATCTACCTAAATAACCCCATCCCCATAGTCACCCGGGACATATGCCTAGAGGTACACCCAGTACATCGTATGGACCACTCCTCTCATCCTATCCTCTTCATTGTTCCTTCACCCCCTATCCACTCCTTGACCCATTTCCCCCAAACAACATGATGGCCACTCGTTGTCCTGGCCACTGCCATTGTTTTATCTTGGGCCATCCTCTGTTGTTCTATTCTCGCCCACCACTTCATTATCCTATTCTCAGCCATACTCTATTATTCTAATCTCGCTTACATTCCTTATTCTATTTCTGATAATGCCTCCATGTGGTTTCTTCATACCTAATTGTCTCCATTCCTTACGCCACCCTGTTCCACATCTTGCTTCTTAACTATATAAGTAGCAGGATGTATGTAGTTAGTTCCTCACTCAGAATATCAATTGGTTCGCACCCCTTTGTCCGTTTCCTATCTCTAAAGTCCTTTGCTCAAGCTGACACCCTTGGCATCCTCACGAGGCTCCTCCCACTACCCAAATTAGTGACACGCATGGAACAGCAGGGCACAAGGCATGAGCACGTTGAAGCCTAGCCACTCCAGAATGGTTTGCAGGACTTAACTCATATTTCGGCATTACCGAATACTGACAGATCATATTTAAGCGCCGGTCCGAGGAGCTGGCAGGAGGTGTGAAGGAGAGTTACATTGATCACAGTAGGTGATCCACAGTAGTAAGCTTGTTCAATAACAGTGTGAGTGTGATCTATTACACCTATTTGATGATCCCCGCTGGGTCTGCAGTCTTGAATGATGATGAGAGGTGTTTCGACCTAATGCGGCCTGACGTGACGTGAGTGCATCAAGTAGGTATCAAATATAAGTGTAGGGGGGTTTCGGTACTAGAGACTAGTAATATTCGTTGTAGTTACTTTGTCTTTATACAAGTAAATCCCTTGACTATAATATGATCCGTAATTAACAGATTCTGTGGAGCATATGTAGGGTTGGCCCACTGTGGGCTGCCCCGATGAGATCTTCATAGAGAAATGACACCTGTCAGTGGTGCCCTTTGAATAGAATTGCTTCTCCCTTTGTTCCCTTCTTGTTTGCAATAGTTATTGCCTCTCTGAGTCATGTCCTGTGTCTCACTCTCCTGTCTCTCAGTCATCTGTCCTTGGTGACTGCATATATGCACCCCGGTTCCCTCAATTCTTGTTCCTTTACATGTGAGTCTCTTCCCCTATGTCCTTTCTGTCTCCTCCTATCCATTTTCCCTTTGTCTCCTTCCGTATTCCATATATTTTGGCTCTTCCAGCCCCTACATCTCCTGATCATCTGGGCGCTTAGCATCTAAGTCGCCGCCGTATTATATCTCTGGCATGGTAACTACTAGTAAGTCCATGTACTATACTACTTTCCACTGCATGCTCACTAATACCTGTTCTTTACACTACTTTACACTATTTTCTTTGTTATACAACTGAATATACACATAAATGTGTATTTTGTCCTTATTTCCTTATCCCTCACTCCCCTCCCCCCATTCCTTCCACTGTTTGTCATAACAAGAACAACACAAACTCATTGTACAGCAAAGCCTGGTCATAGTTGGGTTTCCAAATATATATAATATTATCTATCACCACACATTATATTTAACTTGTGCAAGGAATACAAATGTATAAACCAACACTTTGGCACCCAGGTGTCAAGCACCGTACATACTGACAGGCCTCGGGAAAGCCGAAGGGGTCGGACGGGTAAAGGTCAAGTCCTGCAGGCTAGAAGTAGTGGCATGGCTTCAACGTGCTCGTGCGTTGCGCCCTACTTCCCATGCGTGCCACTGATTTGGGACAGAGGGATACCTGGGAGAGTGCCGAGAGTGTCGGCCCAGGTAAAGGACTTGGGACAGGAGAAGGGAGGACAAGAAGGCGTAAACCTAGTTGATTTCCAGAACGAAGAACCATCTACATACATTGGCTACTTATATAGGCTAATAAGTGAGATGTGGAACAGAGTGGCACAAGAAATGGAGAACAATAAGGTATGAAGAATCATGTGGAAGTATTGTCCACAATGATCAAGAATAGAACAAAGGAATGTAGGCAAGAATAGAACAATAAACTATGACCAAGAACAAAAGAGTGAGAATAGAACAATGAGAGTGGCAGAACATAAAACAATAGGGAGTGGCTGAACATAAAACAATAGTGAGTGGCTGAACATAAAACAATAGTGCCACTGCCAAGTGACAACAAAGAGTGAATGCCCTGAAGGTAAGCAGGCAAGGGGAAGGACAGGGAATAACAGAATGACAAAGGATAGAGGGGATAGGATGAGGAAAGTGAACCAAATGATGGACCGAATGTACCGGACCGAGACCATGTACTGGCGAGGGATGCCTTGTCACTGGTGTGTGGGACTAAAGGCAAGGGTTGTTCGGTCGGTACTACCGAGTGAACCAGAGCTTGGTATCCGGGGCTTGACACCAGGCCGGTTTCCTGGTACGGTGCCTAAGCAAGGGCCAAACATGGGATTGAACTCCCAGTAGAATTGCAATAGAAAAATATTTTCCATAGTGATAAATACAGATAAAATCACAAAGAAATCTAAGGAATTATTCCCCCTTATTGTCCCACAGACTCTCCGATATAACAGCACGGGAAAACCCCAGGAAACCCTATCTTCCATACCCAACTACAGATTAAGAGTCTCAAGGCTTCTACACCCAACACCCTTCCACCCATGGTAAAAAAACCCATGGGTTGATGGGTTGAGGTTCCTCATGGCTTGGGTGGAGGTCACCCACATTTGACTCATGGGTGACTCATGGGTGACTCATGGGTGACTCATGGGTGACTCATGGGTGACTCATGGGTGACTCATGGGTGACTCATGGGTGACTCATGGGTGACTCATGGGTGACTCATGGGTGACTCATGCCCTTCCCTATCTGCTTATCCTTTCCTTAGAATCAAGTAAATAAATAGTTCAATATATTGATTGATTCCACAAACACACATGCTGAGCTCTTCATGAGATGCTGTACAACAGGAACTTGTTTTTCACTGCAATATAGCTATGACAGATGACAAAAACAATGCAATCGATATCGACAGTAAACATGGATGACTCACGGAACATAGAGCTTCCCCACATAACCTACTGTCGTTTAGTAGTGCCCTGGGTGTTGAGGGTGATAAGATTATGAGCAATTGTACAGTAGGTTTGAAGATTTTCTTAGGCAATCTATTTAGTTTTCTCCTCAGTGTAGTCAACCACTACAAGTATATTCAAGAAATATACCTATTTAGTTTTCTTACAGAGTAAAAGAAATAATAAAATCAGTCCAGACACTACTGTATTATATTATACAACTCACCTCCTCAGCGTAGTCAACCACTGAGGATGGAAATATGTGCGAGGAATGTTTCACCTGCACATATACTAGAGCCAGCTCCTGACCCTATCGAAGGTTTGAGCCAGGTTACCGGTTCCTATCCAGGGAGCCAGCCATGCACGTCGTCTGGTGTGTAGGCAAGTGCCCGTAAGTAGCTTACATGTAGAAATACAATATCTCCCTCAATATTGAGGGTAAAAATACAAATAAAATACGAAAAAAATAGAGAATTAAAAAGTGCACAGAATGGCATTGGAATCAATATAAAAATACAATATATTGAGGTTGGTCTCTCAGGGGTGAGATGCATGTTTGCACCCAACAGAGGGAACCACAGAAACATTGTATAGCATCGGTATCACAAGTGGGGGAAACCATTTGCAAATTACATTTCGACAGGTACATACCATTGAAGGGCATTTTGTTTCCCAGGGAGAGAAGTGCACACTAGGGAACCAAAGACTGGCTGCCATGCACATCACAGACCTTGTTGTCACATTTCGTATCAGTCGAGACAGGTTGCCTTATCTTCTTCTCAACTGCTTGGGATGTTGGGGAATGCAGTTCAAATGGCCAGTGTGGCACCCTGGAACCCATATCACCAACCTTGTGTTCACAATCCACATCATCCTATCAGCTTCTTAGCCAGGAACCCGGGAGCAAGCTGTACTTGTTGAAACAAGGGGCGGAAGGAGTGGGAAAGGGGAGAGGAGGGTAGTGGTAGAGCAGGATGGAGAGAGGCCGGTAGCAGGAATAGATGGATAGAGCGGCTGAGGAACGAAGAGGAGACAATTCCAGGACATATGGACAGTTAGTAAAAATTAATAAACACATCACCAATATGACTTATGAAATAACACAACTTGAAATGGAGGAACAACACGACAAACACGTATGCAACCGGAGGAAAGAAGGGAACGAGAGAACAGGATTGGAGGGCAAGGGACAAAGAGGAAAGGATTAGTAGGAGAAAAAATTGCAATACAGGAAGGAACGGACTTACGTGGTATAGAATGACACACGACCAGGCATACATACTATTATCGAGAGAGGTATGACGAGAGTTTAGAGGGATTTCCGATTAGCACAGGATCTAGGAGAGGATACTTATATCGAGGACAAAGATTTGTATGCATGGCACAACTTAGTAGGTAGCACAGTCAATGATGTGGAAGGGGAATCACAAAGCAGGGTGGCAACCCTGCATCCGGATCTAGAATGCCGCCAGCACATTAGGAAGAGATTACTTCATAGTATCATGGTTCACTTACATATAAAACTAGGTAGATAGAACATTATACACTACTTCTAGTCTCATTCAAGTTTCAATCAATCGCTGAGCTTGACGTCTGCATGCATAACCAAGTTTTCGAATCTATGTATATTTCAACCATCTCATCGAGGAACCGGACACACCAGGATAAGTTCTTTAGGTATAGTACACCTTGTCTACAATATTATCACACATATTTTTCCACTTGTCGAACATCCCACAGTGTTTACTTCTACCTGGTCAACTGTGCACCACCTTCCCAGACCAGCACCTAAAGACATTGATATATGCCAGGCATACCACCGCATATACAGGCTCAATAAACCACGCAAATACAATAATAAATACAGAAAACACATTAACAAAAACACACACAGCCATGCTACCATTGCCCCTGGCTTTTAATTAATAGATTAAAAGTCTCAGTGACTCAAATGGCATATACACTCCCAAGACACAATGTCAACAAGTTTAGAGACATAAAGCCAGAGCTAGACGGGGAGAATTAGGGGTCATGGAAGAGGAAGATGATAGCTACTATAAAGGAAAGAGACTTTGATGGAATTCTCGATGGAACAGACACTGAACCCACTAGAGCCACTGGAACAGAAACACTTGCTCAACTTCAAAGTGAGTGGAAGACCAGGAATAACTCAACATACTACCAGATACTCATGTGTATCTCATTAGATCTACAAACTGAAATCAAAGAAGCTACCATCGCATCTGAAGCCTGGAAGATATTACTCAACCGCTTCGAATCTAAGGACCCAAGCAAAGTCAGCATCGTCCATAAATGATACAAGCATTACCACATGGTGGAGGGCCAATCAGTCAGATCCTATATTACTACAATGAAGGAGTACAGGGAACAACTCAAACGCATGGGTGAAGAGATCGCCGACTCCACTCACGCTGCCACACTACTCAGGAACGTACTGGAATCTTGGAGGCCAATCGCACAAGTGATACGCATGATCACTAGCATACCTAGGGAGATAGAAACCCATCTCAAGGCACACAAAGCGGATCTAATTGCGCTAGAAATGGAAACACATGGGGTATCAGTGTTCATCGCTCAATCCAGACCACAATGACAATCGGCAGTCCCCCCTGCTCAACACACCATTGCTCATCTCAATACACAACCCCAGCAACAACACCAACACAATCAGCAGCAACACAATCAACAGACTCAACATCCATCACTGGCCCAACCATATCAGATCAACCGGCACCCTCAGCCACCTCACCAGTTCCAGCAACCTCAACAACCGATTCTACCTAGAAACCATGGGAGGCTGGCTTTCCAGTGCCACAACTGCGGCAAGAACAGATATTCTGCATCCAGATGTTGGGCACCCGGCGAGGGAGCAGCCAGACCAATGCCATGGAGAACAAATTATATGCAAAACCTCCCGGCCATACAGCAAACTAACACTGCAACCAGTCAACTCCCAGTCTCTCAGCCAATACTGCAGGCGAACAAAGTATTGGAAGTGACAATGGAGTAAAAGACACTGTCAAGCTTTGGGTACTGATGGACTTCGGTACTGCCGAGGGGTGTTGTTGAAAGGTCGGGCAGACTATGGCCAAGTCCTGCAGGTCAAGAGTAGTGGCATTGGCTTCAACATACTCATTCATTGCACCCTACTTGCCATGCATGCCACTGGTTTTGTGACAGACAGATACTCGGGAGGATGCTGATGATGCCAGCCCGAGTCAAGGACTTTACAGAGGAGAAGAAGGTAGAAGGGCCTAAGCCTAGTCGATACCCAGAATGAGGAAATATGTACATGCATGTCCTACTTATATAGGTTAAGAAGCAACATGTGGAATAAGGAATGTGAGACAACAAGGTATGCAGAGCATGTGGTTATTGTCCACAACGGATAAAATTAGAATGAAGGGATGAAAAACAGGGATAAAACAATAAGGGATAAGATAATAGAGACGTAGCCAAGGATAGGACAATAGGGAGTGGCCGAGTATAAAACAATGGATTTGTGACCGGGGATAATACAAGGACAGGAGGTCCCGAGGGGAGACAGATGGAAGGGTGAAGACAGGGAGTGTGGATGGTGGATGGGCTGAGCCGAGACTGGCGTACCAAGTGTTATGCATGCGGCGTGGACACTTTGGTCGTAGATATAGGATGGTTGCTCAGTTGGCAATTCTGAATAGATGGGTCTCAGTATGTGTACTTGACAGACACCCAAACCAGCTAACGATTTCTTATTCGTAGCTACCATTACAAATGACATGGCCATCGCAGCTAAGCCGGTTTTCAGTTCCATCACCACCGAGGCCCTCACGTCCATGGACGACAAGGCCTACTATTGGCTAGCTGACATGGCTGCCTCAAGCCACCTATGTGGCAATATTGACCTATTTGAGATGCTACATGACTGCCCACCAGTCAAGATTTAAACTGCAAGCAGGGATGTCTTCACGGCCACCAAACGAGGGAGACCCAAAATACGGACTGGACGATGTCCAAATCATGCTACTCGACATCATATATGTTCCTAAGCTACAAACTAACCTACTGTCTGTAGGGAGAATGATCAAAGGCAATGTCAGCACCATATTCAGAGGGGACAAGACATATCTATCCCACGCTGGCAAAGCCATCACATATGGATTTTATGAAAACAACCTCTTTGCTTTTCTTGCGGTCAGGATTCCCAGCAATGCACCATAAACAGCCAAGTTTTCCGGCAAACCCTCCAATCTTGTCATATGGCACCACAGGCTAGCGCACACCAACTACAGGACTATCGAAAACATGAAGAGAAAGCAGACAGCTATTGGTTTCCACCCACAGGCTCACATGGGACCCATACCTCAATGCACGGACTGCCTGTTTGGAAAGCAGATACGATCGCCGTTCTTACATGTTGAAGAGCTACCCGCTAACATTGGCAATATCATAGTGTCAGACATATGCAGACCATTCAAAATGTCCTTCAGTGGCTTCAAATACTTTGTCACTTGGATAGATTCCACCTCCAGGATGGCCAAAATTGACTTCCTTAAAAACAAGGAATACGCAACTATCACTACATCGTTCAAGGACTATATCGCCTGGCTACTACGACAAAAGAAGATAACAATTAAACACGTCAGGACGGACAATGGCAGCGAGTACATCAGTTAACCCTTTTAAAAACTATATACAGATAATGGGATTATACATGAAACAACCGCACCTTACACCCCTGAACACAACGGGATCTCCGAGTGATACAACAGAACACTACAGGAACGTGCACTCACACTACAACATGAGTCGGCATTGTCAAAACACTTTTGGGTCGCTACTATACATACGGTCAACTTGGTTAGGACGCATATCTTGCACACATGGATTGGGATGTCACCGTATCAAGCCTTCTGGGGAACGCAACCCAGAATCGACTGGCTCAGGACGTTTGGCTGCAAGTGTTGGTCGCTCATACCCAAGGACAGAAGAGCGAAGGGCAACTTCAAATCCGTCGAAGGGATATTTGTCGGCTATTACGATGACTCAAAGGCATACAAGGTGTACATCCCTCAAGCACACAAAGTTATAAAGGCCTGGGACATCATATTCGATGAAGCTAAGCATATTGAAAGAATTACTATACATGCTAACAATGACGATGAAGACCAAGAACTGCTGATCGACAATACATGTATCACCGTCACACCAGCCTCAACCCCAGCACCTGAAACCAAATGGCCTGACATCCCATACCCGGCAATGGAAAAAAATGCCAATGGGCAAGCAACAGGGGTGTTGTGATGAACGGTGGAAGGAATGGGGAGAAGGGAGTGAGGGATGAGAAAAGGACAAAAATATATTTGAGCACAGATCTGATTGTATAACAAGGAAGAATAGTGTAAAATAGCGTACAGAACAAGTATTAGTGAGCATGCAGTGGAAAGTAGTATAGTACATGGACTTACTAGTAGTTACTGTGCAAGAGACACAAACCGGCGGCGACTCAGATGCTAAGCGCCCAGATGATCAGGAGATGTAGGGGCTGGAAGAGCCAAAAAATATGGAATATGGAAGGAGACAAAGGGAAAGCAGATAGGAGGAGACAGAAGGAACATAGGGGAAGAGACTCACATGCAAAGGAACAAGAATTGAAGGAACCAGGGTGCATATATGCAGTCACCAAGGACAGATGACTGAGAAACAGGAGAATGAGACACGAGACACAACTCAGAGAGGCAATAAATGTTGTAGACAAGAAGGGAACAAAGGGAGAAGTAGTTCTATTCAAAGGGCACCACTGACAGCTGCCATATCTCTATGAAGATCTCATCGGGGCAGCCCACAGTGGGCTGACCCTGCATATGCTCCATAGAATCCATTAATTACGGATCATATTATAGCTAGGGGATATACTTGTATAAAGAGAAAGTAACTAGGACGAATAACACTAGTCTCTCATACCGAAAAATTCCCTGTACTTATATTTGATATCTACTTGACACACTCATGTGATGTCAAGCCGCATTGGGCCAAACCACCTCTCGTCGTTATTCAAGGCTGCAGACCCAGCGGGGATAGTTATATAAGTGCTATACATCACACTCACACCTCTATTGATCTATTTTGTCATTGTGGATCATCCACAATCAACCCACACGACCTACAGTCACATTGCCGCCAGCTCCTCGGACCAGCACTTACATACGATCGACCCACCGTGCACCGTCTGCATAAGAGCATATAATTACATAGAATATTAGCCACACATCCTGTAGCTACAATTATTTATACCATAGTAGCTAGTCCATCTACCAACCAATATTCCCCATCACAGTATTTAAGAAGGGGCAGTGGAGAGTAACAAGAGAGTAGAGGAAGCAGAGATTGAGAGCATCATCAAAGTCCAACTGCCGCCAATTGATGACCGTCAACCGTGAGCACCGAAGGAATTTAACAATGGCATTTGGCTTGACCCATTGAACAGTATGTACGGACAAGGAAAACAATCAGCGCCACTCAGACACAACATGGACAACACGACTTATGGATTACTGAGTGCAATAACCAATGAATTCACGTTTGTTGTGTTAGCTGATGATGAACCGGCCAATTACAAGGAGGCCATGAGGATGCCAAACACAGATCAGTGGCGAGCGGCTTGTCAGGACAAGTTCAACACATTGAAGGGGTATGATACATGCACTCTGGTCGAAAAACCGCTGGGAATAAACGTCGTAGGGAGTCAATGGACCTTTAGAGTGAAACGCAATAACCTGGGGCAAATTGATAAGTTAAAATCCTGACTCATTGAACAGGGATTCTCACAAGTCCAGGGAATTGATTTCAATGAGACATACTTGCCCACAATCAAGTTCACGTCAATCCGACTTATCCTTGCCCTAGCGTCAAAGTATAATCTGGAACTTAGGTATGTCGATGTCAAGGGCACGTACCTCAATGGCATTCTCAAAGAAAATGTCTACATGCACCAACCCAAAGGATTTGTGGTAGAGGGAAAGGAGCACATAGTGTGCAAGTTGAACAGAGGGATCTACGGCTTAAAGCAGTTGGGGAGGGTATGACATCAAATGCTCAGGAGGGAGCTCGAGAAAGCTGGCTTCCAGGCAGGAGAAGCAGATCCAATGGTTTTCACTTGATTCAACGAGGATGGCATGATGGAGATCGCCGGATGGTATGTCGATGATGGACTACTCACGTCCAATTCAAAGTCATCAATGGAACGAATGGTCAAGGACATCAAAAGTATCTTCGAAATTCAAGATTTCGGCAAACTGGAATGACTATTAGGCATCAAGATCACACACAACAGGCACCAGGGAACAATCCATATCTCCCAACCCACGTTTATCGACACAATCGCAAAACGCTTCAAAATCATGGCCAGAAGGCCAATTAATTCACCCATGGATCACTTGCACAATCTTTGCCCCAGTCCCAAGGCCGATACACTGTCAATGGACCTCAAGTATGTGTCTCTCATTGGAAGCCTGAACTACTGTTCTATTACCACACGTCCCAACATAACATATGCAATGAACAAATGCACCCAGTTCACCTCGAACCCTTCTGCCGATCATTGGGAAGCTACGACATGCATACTGAATTATGTTAGAAACCGACAGATATCACACCATTATCCCCCCCCCCCCCATTTCTATTCATCACATCTCTATCCATTTTCTTACACACACACATGAGCCAACGAGTTTACACAACTGCAAGTCAAGAGTCCACACAACGAGTCTACTACACGAGTCAACGAGTCCACACAACTGTGCAAGTCAACGAGTCTACTACACAAGTCAACGAGTCTATACAACTAAACGAGTCAAACGAGTCACAAACACACAAGTCACAAGAGCAACCCAATTCCGAGTCAAATCAAACACGCGAGACACATTTATCACAAGTTCACCATTTATACTCCACATTCTACATCATGACACCCGCCGAGACAACCGAGAACCGAGACAAACCCCTGCTACCATCCCTGAATTGAAACACACGCGCGCACAATACATTTCCTTTCCTCTTATCCACTTTCCTATTCATTTCCCATAACCCATGACTCTACCCCATAACTACTTTACCCCAGACATTGCATCACATAGTAGGTCATACCCTTATGTACAGATTCACATGTCACCACATCTCTTTCATATGATATTCCAACCATTGTATATAAAGACTAGTAGTACAATGAGAAAAAACAACAAGTTCTACAAGTCAAGTGTCATTTAACAATTTCAACTTTGAGTCAAGCAGTCTATTATCTTACTTCCCTGCAATTCTCATTGCAGTGGTCTTACATCTCACTTGACTCTTAGTCTTAACACATTATCTACTCAACACAAGACAGTATGGAATTTTATATACAACCAAACGAGACAGCATGGAAGGATACACACACGACCTCATTGGTTACACGGATGCTGACTTTGCCAGAGATGTCAACGATAGAAAGTCCACTGTTGAGATTTTCACAGTCAGTCCAGACCTTCCTTTCTTGTTTCAATTATCCAAGTGTGGCACGGTGGACAATCACCATTCTTTCCTTTGTTCCATTAACTGCAAGTGGAATTGTAGACTTTCTATTGTTTATCTTTCATTGTCACATTGCCTTTTGTTTCTTTCTTTTTGTTTCACTTCTTATAAGTACGAGCCGTTCAGATAG
>QLPI01003824.1:0-13636 GCA_003314275.1 Chroogomphus rutilus | reverse complement strand
GTTCTTGCAAAGGCTGCCATCAGGTGTGGCAAAGCCACCTCGCAGGTGGCCGCTAGGCCACCATTCTTGCAAATGCTGCTGCCAGGCCAAGGCCGCCGCCAGGCAAAGGCCACCGCCAGGCCAAGGCTGCCGCCAGGCGGTGGTGGCGCAGCCACCTTGCTGTGCCTTCTGCCCGAAGGGCGGAGCGCAGCTAGTATATACTAATTCTAAGCTGATTATGTAACTCCCTAATAAGGCAAGACCTTCTGGAAATTAGTGGAGTGTTACAGAAAGGGATGGAAGGTCCTGGAATCCCCTGGAAGTCACAGTGTCACCCTTGTAGTCACTAATAATAAAAGAAAAGAAATATTCCCACAGCTTATAGTCTTGTGACTGGTCAAGTCACAAATATTAATAGTAAATGAGCCATGCTTCTGGGCTGACCTTTATGTAATAGCCATTATATAAGCCCAGGAATTTGTTGTACAATATGCACTGAGAACTTGACCCAGGACTTTGGTGCCATTTTCCATGTATTAAGTAATTGGCACCCAATTGTGGTTCTTTGTAGGTCCGAATAGAGATAGGCAAAAAGTATATGTTTTTGAGGGGTTTTCCTTGGACTTGAAGGTTTGTTATTTAAGAGTTAATTACCATAAGTATTTCACTCTTAAATAGCCAGCCAAAATTTTATTATATTTTTTGGTAGTCATTTTAGGACTGATTTGATGGGTGACTTTCTTTAGAGAAGAGGTTTGGATCTTGTATGCTGATCTGGTTCAGAAGCCTTGTAGAAATACATTGGAGAATTCCCCATTCCCCAACAGCAATCCTTAGAGTGCTCTCAGAGTTATCACACAGTGGTAGTAAGGAAATCCTAAGTATATAACTATTACCCAAGTACAGTGTAAATAGCATTCTCAACTAGTAGCAGAGGAAATCCTAAGAGGAAAGTCTAAGGCTTCTAATGTAAGGGAAACCCCTATAGCACCTATGGAATATCATATAGTACTAACAAGGGGGAAATACTAAGTATTCAAATAATAGATTATATATAATGAAGAAAGGGGCCTCACCTAACAAGAGGGAAATTATAAGAGGAAAGCTTAGGATCCCTTGCTAGTGAGCTAACAACCTATATACCCTTTACCTATAACCAGCTTTCTCAGCATACCTTACCCCTCAATTAGGCCTGAAGGTATACAGACCCTGATGCCTACAGGCCAGGCTCCTAGTACATGAGCTGAGGTTCTGGGTGTGTTCAATTTGGTACATCTTTCTAGAACCAAACTATCTTGCCTTAGCCCTGACACATCTGTCCTAGAGTACACATCCCTTGGCTTGACCTACCTCAGTCTTTGGTTTCCTATTCCTCCTCTCTGGCTTAGTTAAGCTTACTTACAGCTTTAACACATGGTACCTTTCTGATCCCACTTGTTACTATAGGGAAGACTTATTTTTTATACAACTTCCTTGTCTTTCTTTTCTATTGTCTTTTCTGTTAGCCTACTACTATATGCATACTTGATGGCCAAAACTGGTTCCTCTTTAATGTCCAGAACACAGTGCGTCAATAGATTCAGGCTGGTTGCTTTTGGATGCCTCAGCATTGATGTTAGGTGCTCTACCTCCAGAACCTTTCCTGGTCTTCCCTGCAGTATCAACCCCACCATGATTTCAAAAAGCAATGGAAGGCTCCAAAGGCTTAAAACTACCAAGTGATGAGTTTTTCATAGGGAGAGATAGTTGCCACACTGTAATTTTTATCTTTCATAAAATTTTAACCATCTGGCTGTGATTTTCCACATAAACTTGTATTAATACCATTGTGGACCATATAGGCATTCTGACATATGACTTGTGGTGGTCCTGGAAGTGGCCCAAGTATGGTGGAAGGGGCTGCAATGCCGTGCTACAGTTGTACACAATTCAAACTGTGACAGTTACTATTATCTTTGGATATGTTCTCCCAGCTAAACATTTGTTCTGTCAGTTACCATGTCAATGCTTTCTGCTACTACAATGCATACCATGTACACTTGTTATTGGATGTGTAAAATGGATGTTACCCAGTTCAATGCTGTAGTTGTGATGCAGCCAAGGCATAGCAATACTAGTGTAATGATCCCATTTTGCCCTGGTATATGTGCTCAGATAGCCTTAAGCACGACCGAACAAGAGATAAGATTATGAAAATATCTTTTATCTTTGAGTAGCATTCTGAGCCAGGCTTGAGATGCTAGTGTAAGGGCAACCTAAGCAGGTGTTCTATCCTCGGGTGGTGCACTGGCAAAGGGGGATCCAAAGATTTAGTATAGTACCTAATACATAGTGACTAGCCTACCTGGTGAAGGGGGATCCAAAGAGAAAACTCTAGGGAACCCTTCGCCTACTAACTACTGTATATAAGCACTGTTGCTATGGTGCTCCGCACCATACCGGGCATCATTCTCCATACCAACCGGGAAGTTCCACCAGGGTCCTGACACCGGGAGTGAGCAATGAGAGGAGGGCTGATAGTTATGGTTGGTACTTCTGAAGGGTGACCGCCAGTGGTGACAGTTGTTTGGTGAGTACTTCATTTGGCACTGCTGTGAGTGGACCGAACAGGTCTTGGTCGGCGGGTATAAAGTACAGGTGGGGCAGTGTCAGTCGGGATTCATTATCGGGGGTTCCCCTGACATCACCCCCCCTCTAGAATGCGGCGTCCCCGACGCATTGATCCCTATGGGCAGGACTGGTGTGCGAGATCTGAAGGTGGATGCTTCCATAGTGCGGATTCGACATGGGGCACCCAGGTGCAGATGGTAGAAGTTGGCAACAAGGTCAGGGGCCTGGACATCATTTTCATTCTCTCAAGAATTCTCTTCGTAGCCATAACCCTTCTTTTTGATGAGGAATTGTAGCTGGTTTGCTCTCATTTGACTGTCGAGCACTTGTTCGACCTCAAAGTGTTCCTCTTTGTCAACAAGGATCGGTTGCAGTAGAAGGGGCTGTCGTCTACCCAGGATAGGGTCAGCCAGAGCCAGGGTGAGTTTGATGACTGGGAAGACTGGGTGAAGACGGCTCAAGGCTCTTGGGAGTCGAAGTTGGTATGCGTGAGACCCCACTCATTCCTCGACAAGGTAGGGGCCAAGTTGCCTGTGTGCTAACTTCTTGGATGGCCGATTGGTGCGAATATCGCTTGCATCGAGGTATACCCTGTCACCTGGCATGAATGTTGGTGTCGGCTGGCATCTACAGTTGTAATAAGTCACCATATTGTCTTTCACATTTACCAGGGCCGCCTTTGCTTCCAAAAGTGCTCCTTCCATCTGCTCCTTGAACAACTCGTTCACAGATTCGAGGTGGGATGGGGGTTGGTGTGGCTCGAACCCCATGCGTGGGTGTCAGCCCATATCCAACAAGAAGGGGGACTCGCAGGTTGAAGCGTGAACATGATTGTTGTACTGGAACTCGGCCAGGGGCAGGAGATCATCCCAATTGTCTTGCCTCTCGTTGACGAAGAGGCAGAGGTACTGTTCCAGTTCTTGGTTCACCTGTTCGGTTTGACTGTCCATCTGTGGGTGGTAGGCCGTGGAGGCTGCCAGGCAAATGCCTTGTAAGCAGTAGAGTTCCCGGGTAAACTCATGGATGAATTGGACCCCCTGATTGGACACCACCACCCTCGGCAACCCATGTAGCTTCCATACATGGTGTAGGAAAACTCACGCTGCTCCGGCTGCCGTTACCATCGTGTGAGTCAGTATGAAGTGTGCCCGCTTGAACACCAAGTCTACCACATTCATCATGGCATCGTACCCATGCACATCGGGAAGTTCTACTATGAAGTCTATGCTTATGGTATCCCACCATGCCTGGGGGATCGGGAGCGGGTGGAGTTCCCTGGCAGGCTGCTGTCTTTGGGCCTTCGTTCGTAGGTACAGGTCGTACGTCTTGGTATACTCACCGATGTACTGAGACATGTGGGGCCACCAATAGTTTTGGGAGACGAGCTCAAGGGTCTTCCAATGGCTGGGGTGTCCAGCTATCTTAGAGTCATGGTGGTGGGCTATGATCCATCGCCGGAGGCCTCCCATGTCCGGGACATACGCCTTGCCTTGGAACGTCAACAGTCCATTGGCCTCTGCCTATTCAGCTGAAACCAACAATTTCCCTCCTGCTTCTCGCCGTTTCCTCACCACCTCCATCACCTCATCCTCTAGCATCCCTTCACCTAGTGCTCTCTTCAGTTCTTGGGTGATCCCCCGCTCCGGGACCAATGGGCTTGTCGCTGGTTCAACTTTTTTGAAGATCGGAAGTACTCTAGATTCTTATAGTCGGTCCAGATTTTGACACGGTGCTCAGCACCCTCTAAGAAGTGTCTCCACTCTTCCAAGGCCTGGATGATCACAAGCATCTCCTTGTCATGGATCTCATAGTTCCTTTCTACTGGGGAGAGGCTTTTTGAATAAAAGGCAATTGGATGCCACTTTCCATCCTTGCATGACTGCTGTGAAAGGACCACCCCTGTGGTGATGTCAGAGCTATCTGCTTCTACTTGGTAAGGGTAAGTATTGTCGGTGAACCCAAGGCTGGGCACCATCGTGAACTTCATCTTGAGCCCTTCGAAGGCCACTTGTTCCATGTCTCCCCATCTCCACTTCACGTCCTTCTTCACAAGTTCGAACAATGGCCTGGCGTGGTGCGAGAATCTCTCGATGAACCTCCGATAGAAGTTGGCGAAGCTGAGGAAGGCCTGGACCTCTTTTCGGTTTGACAGTGTCGGCCAGCCCGTGATGCCTTCTACCTTGACTGGGTCCATCTCTACCTTGCCATGAGATATGATGAGGCCTAAGTGTTCGATCCTTGTCTGTTCAAACTCACACTTCTCTGGCCGAAGGTAGAGCTTGTGCCTTTAATTGTTCAAGGACCTCCCGGATAACCCATCGATGCTCTTCAAGAGTCTCGGTGAAGATGAGGATGTCATCCAGGTACACACACATGTGCCCTTCCATCACGAGGTCCTGAAAGATATCATTCATCATGGTCTGGAATGTCATGGGGCTGTTGGTGAGGCCGAAAAACATGACAAGGGGCTCAAAGAGCCCTCGGTTTGTGTGGAACACTGCCTTCCACTTATCTCCTTCCTTGATCCACACATTGTTGAACCCCCATCACACGTCCAACTTAGTGAAGTACTTGGCCTCCCGAAGTTGTGCAATGAGTTCTGAGATGATGGGGAGGGGGTATTGGTTCTTCACTGTCATCGCATTGAGCACCCAGTAGTCCTGGACCAGTCGAAGGGAGCCATCCTTTTTCTTAATAAAGAATACAGGGCTTCCCATAGGGGATTTCGAGGGGCAGATACGACCCATACGGAGGTTTTCCTGTAGGAACTCATCCAGTTCTCACTGTTTGCTTGGGGAGAGTGGGTACACCTGCAAGCCGAGAGTTTTGCACCCAGTTCCAGTTCGATTGCATGGTCCCATGTCCTTTTCTCGGGGAGAGAATCAAAGGACTCTTTCTGGAAGAGATCATTGAAGTCCTGGAGATAGGACAGGATTGCCCCTTTCTCTCTAGGAGGAGTGCTCCAGAGTGCCTGTTCGGCCAGTTGTTGCACGGTTGTGGCTGCTGCAATACTCCCAATTGGGACGTTTGGTGGGGCTACAGTTGCAAAAAGGCGATCACCTGGTTCGAGGAAGGGCACACCATCGTCAGTGCTTTCATAGTCTTCTGACTTGTCAACTGTCATGTTTGGCAAGGGGCTGGTCCAAAGAGCCCAAATCGCCATTTCCTCCCAACATTCCTTCTGCAACTTGACCCAGCAGGTGTGGCATTGGGTGGAGCACTGACTTAGCGTGACCTCTTGCATACGCCAGTTGACTTTGGGGTTATGATTGCAGAGCCAGGGATAGCCAAGGATCATCTTGTGCTTCCCTAGATTGGTCATGGCAAACATGGCCCGTTCCGAGTGGTCTTGGTAGCATAGGATCACATTGACCACATGCCAGATTGCTCCTCCTTTGTTTGGGGTACCATCTACGTTGTACACTGGCGCGGGTCGAGTCAACAGGCACAAGGTCAATCTCTTAGCGACTGCAAACTTTTGGTCTATGAACAGTCCGGTGGCTCTGCTGTCTAGTAGGGCAGTTATGCCCTTAACCTCGGCTGTGTCGGTAGTCTGTATCTCTACCTTGAGGTTCAGCAGATTTGGCAAGGGGGTGGAGGCCACTACGTATTGTTTTGGGAGACTATGTTTCCAATGTTTTAACCTAGGGGGGGGAGATGGTGGTTTTGGTGAAATCAGCTCGGGAGTGTCTTCATCGCTTGTGGCTGAGGCATCATCGTCTGAATACTGGGTTGTATTCTCTATATCGGAGTCTATAGACAGAGCAGCAAAACAATTAAACAAGGGCAGTGAGGGCACATCCTTCACTCGCTACCTTGGGAAAAATCCCCTGAATCCACTTCTTCAACCCCTTTGGCCTCATCGGTATCTCGAAGGTCTGCAGACACCATCCAGTACTCTAGCATCTCCTCACGCTCCTCTACCATCATGAAACATATATCGTACACCTGGGGGCAGTCTTGGGCAAAGTGGCCAGTCTTTCTGCATTGATGGCATGTGAGGGGCAGAGGATACCGCCATCTGGTTGTATCGACGTCCATCGGCGTGGGTCCAGAGGGTGGAATTGGAGGAAGGGGGGCTGACAGTGTCCTAGGAGGTATGGGCGCAGCTTGCCTAGTTGGGGGTTTGACGAGCCTTTGGCTAGGCTGTGGCATGGAGGCGTGTGATGATGGGAATCAAGGCCCCTGGAAGGCTTCGTTTGCTGCATGTGTGAGAGCTACTGCCCATGCAGTGGTGTACCATGCCGCCCATCTAGCATCAGTGCGATGTGGCTCTGGATCGTAGGGTTGAGGCCTCGCCAGAACTTCATAATGATAGATAGCCTATCCGTATATTTGGCCTTTTCGACTAAGTCCTCGAATTGGTCGATATACTCATCGACCAAACACTTGCCCTGATGGTACTGATGCGACTCTAGTTGATTTGCTGCATCAGTAGCCTCATGCAGGGGGTAGAAGTGTTGCCGAAAGGCTTTGGTGAAAGCCTTCCAGTTGGCATAGAGTGGCCTGCCAGTTTTTGCTTTGTGTCAAGTCTATGATACCGAGCTCCGGTTCACTCGGTAATACCGACTGACCGACCTTTACCCATACTATCCCTCACTATCATGCGGTCTCAGCTCGGTACATCCGGTACATCATCTAGACCACTTCTCCCACCCTATCCCTTCCACCCCTCACTATTCTCTCATTCCCTGTCCATCCCCTTACCCGTTCTCCCCCAGAACATTTGATATTCACTTATAACTTCGGTCACGGCCCTATTGTTTTATCTTTGGCTGTCCTCTATTGTTCTATTCTCACCCACTCCTTCATTATTTTATTCTCAGCCATATTCTATTATTCTATTCTCACTGTTACATACCATTGCAATGGTTGGTGAATACATGTAAAAAGTTGCTGTTTAAATAGTGCCCACAGACTAATGCCAGATAACCTGGCATAGTGGCCTTTTGGCCCAGTTGAAAGAACATTGACCAAAGGTCAGCGGTTCAAATCCCTGTGTGTGCAATAATTTAGAGGGTTGTTGCAATCACTTGGACCCCAGGAACCCTGGCTTACATGATGGTCCATGACATCATGGGGGTCTGCTATGTCAAACAGTAATTAGAGTGCTTGGGGGGAGCCACAGACAGGCCTGGGAAACCTGTTAAGATATCATCACTGTGGCACCTCGAGGGCTTGGTACCTAAGGGGAAGGTACTGTTACATACCATTGCAATGGTTGGTGAATACATGTAAAAAGTTGCTGTTTAAATAGTGCCCACAGACTAATGCCAGATAACCTGGCATAGTGGCCTTTTGGCCCAGTTGAAAGAACATATCACTGTGGGAATTTGTTGCCTTTTACACTCGCCTACATTCCTTATTCTATTCTTGAACACTGGACAATGCCTCTACATGGTTTTTCATATCTTATTGTTCTCCATTCCTTATGCCACCCTGTTCCACATCTTGCTTCTTAACCCATATAAGTAGCGGATGTATGTAGATAGTTCCTCACTCTGAATATCAACTTGGTTTACACCCCCTCGTCTGCCTTCCCCCTGTCTAAAGTCCTTCACTCAAGCCGACACCCTCGGCATCTTCATGAGCCTCTCTTCTGTCCAAATCAGTGGCACGTGCAGAACAGCAGAGTGCAATGCACGAGCATGTTGAAGCCTAGCCACCCCAAATGGTCTGCAGGACTTGACCGAATCCTCAGCTTCACCAAATCATAACACTTTGTGGGTGAACACCCAGCCAGAGAAGGTCGCGGCTCTCCCAGTCTTCATTAAGGACAGTGCCCAGAGGATCTGAGACTGCTCATCAGGGAAATCGGCAGCACAGATGCCAAGGTATAGGGTGCAGGACTGCATGAACACTTGTCTGTGCGTGTGGTCACCGTCAAACTCAGAGGGCTTGGTGGGCTCCACCATCTGTTTCACGGGCTGCCAAGCACAGGTCAGGAGACCTGCTACTAGATTCGTGGTGATCACCTGTAGCGTGTTCTGCCTCATCTCTGGATCCTGCTTTTCTCTTCTCTCTCTCAGTAACTCCTGTTCTATACCGACCAGTCAGTCCAATAATTCCTGGGCCAACGGCATATCCATAAGGGGTAGGGTGTTTTTCTTTTATAAGTGAATGAGAAGGGGCTGCCGCTATCGCTGCTTCCAAAGAGATTCGATTCGGGGTCACACGATGGGGCAGCCAGTACTCGTGGGAGAGAGTTTTCTACTGTAAGGGCAACCTAAGCAGGCATTCTACCCTCGGGCCGTGCACCGGCAAAGGGGGATCCAAAGATTTAGTATAGTACTGTCAAGTCCATGATACCGTGCTCTGATTTACTCGGCAGTACCAACCGACCGACCCTTACCCATATCATCCCTCACCAGTGTGTGGCCTCGGCTCAGTACATTTGGTTCATCATTTGTTTCATTATCCCTATCCCACCCTCCTATTCTTTATTATTCTTTTATTCCCTGTCCTTCCCCTTGCCCGTTTACCCTCGGGACACTCACAATTCATTGTCACTTGGCAGTGGCCCTATTGTTTTATATTTGGCCACTTTCTATTGTTCTATTTTCACTCACTCTTTTGTTCTCGGTCATTTTCATTGTTCTATTATCATCCACATTCCTTGTTCTATTCTTGATCATTGTGGACAATACCTCCACATGATTCTTCATACCTTATTGTTCTCCATTCCTTGTGCCACCCTGTTCCACATCTCACTTCTAAACCTATATAAGTAGTGGATGTATGTAGATGGTTCTTCGTTCTGGAAATCAATTAGGTTTACGCCTTCTTGTCCTCCCTTCTCCTGTCTAAAGTCCTTTACCTGGGCCAACACTCTTGGCACTCTCCCGGGTATCTCTTCTGTCCCAAATCAGTGGCACGCACGGAAAGTAGGGCGCAATGCACGAGCACGTTGAAGCCAAGCCACTATGACCAGCCTGCAGGACTTGGCCACTTCCCGCCAGCATCGTGAAGCCGGTACTATTACTATAATGCTCGGCCCATGCATCGTCGGCAATACTGGTGCCTGACAAGTACCTAATACATAGTGACTAGCCTACCTGGTGAAGGGGGATCCAAAGAGACAACTCTAGGGAACCCTTTGCCCACTAACTACTGTATATAAGCACCATTGTTATGGTGCTCCATGCCATACCGGACATCATTCTCTGTACCGACTGGGAAGTTCTGCCAGGGTCCCAACACCAGGAGCGAGCGACGAGAGGAGGGCCGATCGTTATGGTTGGTACTTCTGAAAGGTGACCACTAGTGGTGACAGTTGTTTGGTGAGTACTTTGTTCGGCACTGCCGTGAGTGGACTGAATGGGTCTTTGTCGGCAGGTATGAAGTACAGGTGGGGCGGTGTTGGTCGGGATTCATTATCGGGGGTTCCCGTGACAGCTAGCATAATTGGGGCCTTGAGCTAGTGGTCGCTAATAATAGGTTTACTGTTGATTCTACGATGTAAATATATGTAAAAAAAACATCTCCTGATATGCAGTTATATCTTGGGCACAGAAATTGAGTGGAATAGTGCCAGTTGTTTGCTTGGTAGGTATAATAACAATATATGAGAAATCCAGTCTTGCCACATTGGCACAACCTCTAGACTTTCAACAGATGAGCTTGACAACCTGCTCGTACAGATCCACTTTGTAGTAGGAGGGTAACAATAGTCCATATGAGCAAACCATCTGGTATGTTGCACACTCGTATCATATGTGTTGGTCACTCACCTCAACAATCCTTGCTTTTGGTAAGGAAGCACCCGATGTATCCAATGCCTCTAGGCTAAATGTAGGCGAGAATGTCATACATGGTGCTTTTAACATTGGATATTCTCTCGAGCAAAGCAAGATGACCAAGTTTGCATAAGGTCAGAGGTGCTGCCTAGTGATCAAGATGTTTGAGGAAACAAAAAAAAGCTGACAATTCCTCTGCGATAGGGTTAATAAGGTCTCTACGATGTGGTTTAGATTGGTGATCATTTATTCCACAGCGTGCATCAATCCAGATCACAATAAAACTTGTGATCTCTGAGTACATGGCCACAAGTGGCATACTGGCTTGCCGATTCAGTCCAATCGCACTAATGTCGTATTGGTGTTTGTGTCATGATATATGGCAGGAACATCACTGCCATGCCTGATCATCAAAGGGAGTAAGCAAATGGCAGAGATCATAAATATCAAACAACTAACCAGGAGCATTCAATGTCACTACTGCTGGATGGATCAGAAAAGGAACCGAGGCTGCCATGTAAGTTCAGCAGGACTTATGATGTGATTCATTACCGCCTCTATCTTTCACTACAGGATGTAACCCTTTTGCGGAGCAGTCAATGACTCTCATAGAACCATGGAAAGTTCACAGGTGAGATTTGTTTCAATGTAGATGTCATTCTGTGGACACAGGTAAATGCATCAGGTAAATGCATCGCCTATTTCTAAGGTCTCTTTAGATATCCCATTAGAGCACTTGTGTATCAAATAATGTAAAATAATACCAAACATGGTATTCACCATATCGATAATTGGTAAGTACCTGTATATGCAGGTTGGCATTACAAGGTCTCCAAGGTGGTTAAGGTCTTGTCAACCTCGGTTGCCTAGACGTTCGTACAGGTATATCCGGTTTATTACTTGCGCATCGGAAGGAGCCATGATATTGTATAAAGCAGTTAGATCTGATCTCCTGATATCAAGTGCAAAGAATATGTTCACGATGTGTTGGGGGTGGTTCAGGTGATATGCAATGTGTTCTTTGAGATTCAGAGAATCAGGCCACAAGCACTTTAGAGGCTGTAGAAGTTCGAAATAGGGCCACATTGTCAGAAAGCCAATCCTGTTTCCATAATGATGAAAGATGCCAACCATATGGTTACGTTTGCACTATAGAAGAATCTTAAAATACATCCCGATGTTCTTCTATAAGCAAGCAGCACTGCTCGAAGCTAGCAGAGATTATATCAATCTGGGTGAGCCACAGCAGTGGGCCAAGAATTGAAGAATTTGGCTTGAGACACTCACAAAGATTCATTTTGTGCCGGTGTAGCAACCCTTAACCGTTCTCGACTCTACGCATGCATCTTTCTATTGTTGATGGCCTAAACATTGACTAGCTTAAAGTCAGATGTTAATCTCCCTAAAACCATCAAGACTTTTGGAGATGCAGGAGTCAGCAGGAAGAGTACAGTATGTATGGGGTACAGTGCTGGTGGTCGTACTTCATTCACTCCTGTGTCAAGTGAGGGTTGAGCTGGCACCGCATGGTATATACACTCAGGCTAGCGAGATATTCGTGGACTTTATGGGTCGAGCACATCAATCTTGATACTTTGTAACACAAATGTTGGTGTTTAGCAAGTTTGTATCATTATGCTACAACAGCAGGTACGTACCCATTCTGACAGGCTAATGGACCAACCTACAGTTCTCTGACTCGTTCAAAACCTTTTCCTTCTCCTGCATCAAATGTGACGATTATGAACAAGTCACCACAAGGTGTATACCTTCCTGCATAAGCAATCGACGAAGTCAAAACCTGAGAAGGAATTAAGTATTTGAAAACAAATTCCAAGCTAAAGAGGGACAGATGGAACTGACCTTCCAGCCAAGCGCATGTCATACTGTAAACACTGCTACCTTTGTTCCCAAACCTTCTGTCATCTCATTATGGCTCCATTCCCCAACTACAACCACCTTGGTCATGTCAGGGGGAAATGACCCATGTCTCTCAGACCACAGGTCATATCTCCACATACACTCCTTCATGCTGAGGCAACTGTCAAGCACATAATTGAAGGGTACTTGGGGTCAAAAGGTGCAAGGCTTTGTCAATATACCAGCAATCTCTGGTAGGGTTGAGAACACCTGATCCCAAGTGCAGTGCAACTGAGGTAGCAATAGGCAGAAGACCATACAAATCTTGCGATCTAAGAGATGCAAGAGTGTACAATGGGATAGGCTTCATAAGTGTTTCATCAGCTTTCAGATTAAAAATTGACATTCTGTAGGACAAGCGGAGGTAGTATTGTTGACTACCAGCACATAAAAACGATATTGAGGGATTGAAGCAATGTTTTAAGGATTAGCTTACGTTGCAATACTTGTCATCTCATTCGCTAAGGTGAATAACCCCCCTCTCTTGTTTTCTTCATCTCCAGTCTAAAATTCCCTTAAGTAAAACTGTTATTTTGTGAGCGGCGCCTCTATTCAACCTGACAGCTGACAAAGGTTTTTTGATAAATAAAAGGTGATGGACTGTCAGTGCTTCTCCAAAGTGCCAAGACTCACTTTGAACCTGTTGAATTCAAATTTGGTTGATCAATTAGGCAGTTGTCTGTTTATCACATAGCTGCATGCTTCTGGACACATACCAGCAACCACTCATTGGTAAGATAAGAAATCTTGTTCCTACTATCAGTCTCAATTGTATGACCACCGACAGTGCTACATGCAATTTTGAACCACTGTCGGTGGTCAGGCAATTGTGAACATGTTTTTACACATGAAAAATCGCCTACATGCCATTAAGATACTCACTGTTAGGGAAAAGATACAGATGACTTGGTCAACACTGTTGTCCAATGTCGAGATTGTTCCTCTGCTTCAGACAATCGATCTTGCATTTAATGTTACCAGCAGAAGCTTCCCTCTATTTTGTATTGTTGAGTTTAGGGTCAACCCATTGTGTTTTTTGACCAGGAATCTCAGCCCATTTTGTTAAATAGATTGACCGTGGCAGCTAACATATGCACCATTCATTCCAATTCACCCAATCTCCTGATCCCTGATGGATGGTGTCAAGCATAAGTTAAATGGGCCTCTCTCATTCTATCAATATGCCACTTATTTCAAGAGTAGAAAATCTAGAACGTTAATGTGGCATCAAAGTTGCAAGCTGATATGACCCATATCAGATCTCATCTTGTTATCGCCACCATGGTTGAGATGGTCTACTTCCACGTGGCCAGGATTACACGGTAGAAATGTTGGGTGCAAACTTGCATCTCACCCCTGAGAGAGCAATCTCAATATATTGTAATATCATA
>QLPI01003821.1:0-12174 GCA_003314275.1 Chroogomphus rutilus | reverse complement strand
ACTCTGTTCCACATCTCACTTATTAGCCTATATAAGTAGCCAATGCATGTAGATGGTTCTTCATTCTGGAAATCAACTAGGTTTATGCCTTCTTGTCCTCCCTTCTCCTGTCCCAAGTCCTTTACCTGGGCTGACACTCTCGGCACTCTCCCAGGTATCCCTCTGTCCCAAATCGGTGGCATGCATGGGAAGTAGGGCACAATGCACGAGCACGTTGAAGCCATGCCACTACTTCTAGCCTGCAGGACTTGGCCACTCCTCGGCATTCCCGGATCCTGACATCATCTCAGTTACCAGAGTATCCCAGATCTCTTTTGCATTCTTTTTCTTTTCTAGCATCAAAGCTAGTGACTCTGACATGGATGCCAATATTTGAGTCTTGACAAGCCCTTCTCTGGCCAGCCACTTTTCAAGTCTCTCCTCAGCCTTCTCTACCTTGGCCTCCTCATCATCTGTAAGGACATATGCTTTGGGAAAAGTGGGAGGATCAAGTGGTCGGTCGGCTTTGCCTTCTATATGTTTTAATAGATTTTTGGACTTGAAATAACTCATGAGTTGAGCTCTCCACAGAGACCAATTAGATCCGTCTGTAGTTAGCCTTCCCATGGTCAATGGGACTTTCTCTGTATGGTCTGCGGGGCCCATAACCTTGATGAGATTATGAGCAAGCGTACAGTAGGTTTGAGAATTTCTTAGGCAGTCTATTTATTTATCTCCTCAGTGTAGTCAACCACTGATGTATATTCAAGAAATATACCTATTTATTTATCTTACAGAATAAAAATGAATAGGAAAATTAGCCTGGACACTACATTAATATACTATACAACTCACCTCCTCAGTGTAGTCAACCACTGAGGAGGGAAGTATGTGCGAGTGATGTTTCACCCACACATATACTAGAGCCGGCTCCTGACCCTATTGAAGGTTTGAGCCAGGCTACCGGTCCCTATCCAGGGAGCCGGCCACGCATGTTGCATTGTGCGTGGGTAAGCACCCGTAAGTAGCGTACAAGTAAATACACAATATCTTCCTCAATATTGAGGATAAAAATACAGAAAAATATTCTAAAAATAGAGAATTGAAAAGCGCACAGTTCGATATCATTTTCGAATAAAAGTGTGAATATATTGTGATTGGTCTCTCAGGGGTATGGTGCATATGTACACCAACATAAACACCTGGGTGCCTTGTCACATTCTCAATCTTCTCTCTTTCCATGAGATACATGATATGATGGAGATTGGAGAGGGAAATCTTAGAAGGGTGACCACCAGAGGACTTGGTGATGTCAGGACATTGTTTCCTGCAAATCTTAGAGATAAAACCAACAGAGACACCAAGGTAGGAAGAGATATAATGGCTAGAATGACCAGATTTAAGCAGTTGGATGTTAGAGTCAACTTTGGCAGCAGAGAGGAACTTCATGGTTGAAAACAAGGGGGTATTTGGTGTTGTTTGGATAGAAACAAACCTTAATTATGATCATGTGATATCATGTCACATATCACATGATTTTAAGCTCTGTATGTATCATTTTTTGATGAACAAAATAGAGGGGACAAAACTGTTCATATGTTTGATTATTTTAAATAATTAATATCTTGGCCAATATTGAGAATTACATAATCATCCTGGTGAGTGTCCTCAAGCTAAAATGCAGGGATATCATGATAAATCATATCAGATTTTGTGCTTATGTGATGATTGCATTATTTGCTACACAATCACAGTGTTCACAACATATGAACAGTTTTGTCCCCTACTGTAAGTAACATATGGATGTATGTACTTCTTCATTCTGATTATTGACTTTGCAACCCATCTGTCCTCTTATCCTAAGTCCTTACTCAGGCCAAGACTCTTGGCATACTCTTGAGTTATGTTCTTTCTCAAATCAGTGGCCACATGGAAGAGAGGCACAAGATATGAGTATGTTGAAGCCAGCCACATTCTGTTCAGTCTATTGGACTTAACCAATATCCCACCAGGATTGTGTAGTCAGTACTTTTGCATTAGTACTTGGCCCATGCATCCTCAGCACTTTTGGTTCTTGACATGACTATTCAACAGCTGAATGAGGGTTAATCAACTGCAATTCCTCGTCAAGTAGAAGGGTTATGGCTATGAAGAGAACTCTTGGGAAAATAAAAACAATGTCCATGCCCCTGACCTCATTGCTAACTTCTATCACTTACCCCTGGGGGCTCCCCATCTGTCAGGGGACAACCCTGAGGGCCTATACCCTTTCCTCTATTTTCCTTATATTTACCTTTAATTCCTTCCCTTTTATTCTATTCTTCCTTTCTGTCAAAGGGCTCCTTGAACTCCAACCACCACCATTGCCAGGGCACTCAAGGACTCACCCTGTATTCAAACACTCAATATGTTTGAACCACACACTCCATCTATTCACTGACATCTGGAACTGGAACCTATCTAGTCTGAGTGTGCTCAAGTTGATTCCGATGGCTCCCATGGTCCAACCACCACCACCACTGCCTGTCGAACTCCCAGGACAGCCTACTGCCGTATCATTGGCTACCATACTCAAACAACTTAGTATTCTGATATACAGAATCACTCTCCCTAAGGCCAAGACTGCTAAAACAGTGACAATCTCTCTTGATACCCTGCACCAAAGCTGCAACCTCATTTCTACAGCCCGATTGACACTCATAGATTCACACAACCTACAATTAACCAAAGTATATAAGTATCTGGATGCCTATCTCCACCCATTTAGGTCTCCAAACACCATGCAACCCACTGGGAAATGCACCTATGCAGCCATCCTTACCTCACCTACTCTGCCAGCCCCACAGCCAACTCCTGACCCTAAAACACCATTCGGCAATATGAAATTTGACCTCACACTTGCACTATCTGATCACAACAATCCGGTGCTCTCAGGCCTGTCTGATGAGGGGCTAGGAGAGGAAATTGCCAGAGCCATTGAAGATGCTGATTGCTGGTTTGAAACAAGATCATACACACCAGATGAAGATGGGAATGAGGACATAGAGAACATCCCACTGTAAATCTGTGCTGCAGGTCAACACTGGAGTGGGGATATTTGGCTCACTACTTGTAGTGAAGCTGAACAAATATATCTTGCATCTACAGTGCACCTCTGGCTTACTAAACTCTCTGATCAGCTCTCTGTTGCCCAAAACACTTTTCCAGTCATTTTTCATGGTATTCTCACTACATTTGACACCTCATGAGACAGCTGCTATGTTATCTCTCTCATTAACCAGAATGACCACATCATCACTCACCCCTCAACACTCTAACAAATTGAACTCCTCTCCTGCCCACAGAACAATCAGCAAATTAAAACACACATGTCTATAGTTCTCTTCTTTACAGATGCTTAAATTGCCAATAGCTACATCAGCCACCACATTGCATTCTAGGGTGACCTCCACCTGACAACCAAATTCCTACATCACCCACTGCAATGCTATAATTGTCATCAATTTGGTCACTTTGCACAGCTCTGCAAGAGGACAACATCTTGTGGAAAATGCTCAGGCAAACATATAACATGAGATTGCCTTTGCCCCAATGAAGAAAAATACGACAAACCCATACTGTGTCAACACATCACACTGAGATGTGCTGTCTGTAAGGAGCTCATGCAGCAACAATCCAGGAATGTCCAATGCACAAAGCAACCCTGGACCACTATGCATGCAAACTTGCTGAGGAAGGTTCCCTTTTTGAGGCCTAATCCAGCCAACCACACACTCTAAACTAGCTATACCTGACCACTGCTTGATACCCTAATCCCTGAAGCCTGATGTTTCTGCAAAACATGTTGAACAAAATACCCTTTGTACTGCCAATCCTGGCCCACTGACAGTAAAGCGATTGATCTCAACCTTGTTCCAAATTCGACTCCAACAGCGCTCATCCCATATCACCTTCACTGTCGCCACATCACATAGCTAACCATTCTATTCAGCACTCTAATCTTCAGACTCCCAATTTGTCATCATGTCTTCTTCAGAGCTCATTCCCATGTAATGCTACAATACCCATGACACACAGATCCAGGCAGAACCATTAACATATTATTATCTTTGCGTACCCCTACTAGTACATTTCTCACTCAGAAGATGATCCCATCCAATCTACACTCAGTCATATGCGATAGGAGATGCAGTCTATTTCCCAGAAAGTCAAGAACTATACATATTTCTTGGAATGATGTCTAGACCAGCATATTGTGATAGGAGTAGAGTGGAATATGAGGCAGAGTTCAGGGCACCATCCCATCCTGATTATCCCACCCACTTCATTCGACTCACTCTTAAACACAAAATGAGAGTGCACGACCGTATACCCATTAGTCCTCCTACTCCCAGACCCCTATCCTTGGATTGGATACTGGAGCAATTACGGAAGATATGTTGCCTGTGACCTGGAAATACTCCAAGATGACTCAGTCCCCTGACTCATCCTAAGGCCCCTCAGGAGTAGTGGACAAGGTTGTTAGACATTTATTGGTAGACTTCCTTATTGTTCTTTTATATGTTTCCCCTTTTCTTGGCATGACTCAGACCTGTTTCCTATTCTGTTAGTCTTTTCTTGTTGTTACTCATCATCCTTACCTTTTTGGTTGGTCTCCCCCTATCATAGCCCCTAGCCTCTATTTGCGCAGCCTCGATGCTGTACCATTTCTTCAGAGTTTCTCCATAGTTTCCTCTTTTATGTAGTTTGTTCTCATGCTTTGTCATTCAACTGACATAGCCAACCTCTCACATCATTTCACATTGTTGCTTGGTTTTTGTATATAAAGGCCTCTGGCTCACCTCTGTAATAACAAGTTCACAAGTTAAAGCCCAAGTCCAGTCTACAAGTCCAAGTCAAGACTAGTCTAGAAACATCTAGTCTATTGTATTCAAGCCCAAAGTCAAAGTCCAAGTCTTAGTCAGCATGACACATTCGCATCTCATCAAGGTCATGTCCCTGTCACATCACATTCTATTCACTCACGATCTATTTTCATTCATACATTGCCGAGTCATAGAATCTATTCCAGCTGTGCCCAACGACTGCACTAGACCCCACCAGAGAAAAAGACCAGTGCGTGCAGGCTTTTAGGTATTAATTACCTAGAGCAACTCTACACCACCCATTTGGACTGGACATGAGCCATCTGTGATGTTCTGGCAACTTGCTGGCACACCATGGAAATGAATGGGATCTTGTTTTCTCCTACACTTACAAAACCCAGTTGTCATATCTTCTCATATCACATATTCTATCTGCCATGGTTCCTAGTAGATAACTATCTCTCATGCAGTACTATTATTTTGTAGTTAGAGTGTACCATAAGCACTTGCACTTCAAACACTATAATTGAATCTCTCTCTCTCTCTCTCTCTCTCCCTTTCTGTCAGGGGACAGCCCTGAGGGCCTATTCCCTTTTCCTTTATTTCCCTATATTTTCCTTAATTTCCTATATGACCTACTCCTTTCTTTTCCTATTCCCCCTTTTCCTTATTTATATTACCAGTTATTCCTCACTATTTGTACTTGTTATGACACAGTAGCTATATAGCTGGTGATTAGGTAAGGGGATCCTCACTCAGTTCTCTTTGGATCTCCTCTCTCTAAGGTATGCAACAGTATTAGTAGTAGCCGGTAATATAAACTAATCTTTGGATCCCCCCTATCTAAGCTCTCTGTGAGATATTTCCAGAAGAGTCAGAGAGTTGCCCTTACACTATCAAATTTGTTCCATGGCCATGTCCACCTTCAAATCTACACACTGGTCCTACCCATTGGAATCAATGTGACAGGGATGCCATATTCTAGAGGGAGGGTGATGTCAGGAGAACCCCTGAGAATAGGTCCCAACCTAAGCCATACTGACCAAGGGCTATACTCACTGACCGAGATTCCTTTTCGCATATGCCTAACTATGGTGACTGAGATTTATACCAAATGAGTGCTATGGCCTGGCAGCCAGCATCAGTAGATATTACCCACAACTATCACCCATATCTTTAGCAGTTACCAGCAATCCTGGCACCTCAGTTCCATATATGACCAGTGCAGCAAGTGATGCCTGATACGAATAGAGCACCATGGAAATGGTATATATATAACCATAGTTAATAGGTGAAGGGTATCTTAAAATTTTCTCTTTAGATCCTCCTTTTCCAGGTATGCTAATTATTGTGTACATAGGTCCTGTACTAAACCTTTGGATCCCCCTTCATCAGTACACTGCCTTAGGGTAGAGTGGCTGCTTAGGTTGCCCTTACAGTGTCAGCCCAAACATGGATGAAGGACAGAGAGGCAGAGTGGATATACAACTCTAATTGCAATCTTCTGAATGAAGAAATACATACATCAACTATACTACTTTTATAGTTGTCAGGGTTCGGTAATGCCAAAGATGTGGGTGGGAATCGGCCAAGTCCTGCAGGCCGGTAGTAGTGGCTTTGGCTTCAATGTGCTCGTGTGTTGTGCCCTACTCTCTGTATGTGCCACCAATTTAGGACAGAAGAGGAACTCGGTAGAGGGCTGAGAATGCCAGCCCAAGTAAGGGACTTTACCAGGGGAAGGGAAAGCAAAGAGGGCCTAAGCCTAGTCGATACCCAGAATGAGGAAGTATGTACATACATGCGCTACTTATATAGGTTAAGAAGTGAGATGTGGAACAAGGAATGTAGAACAACAAGGTATGCTGAGCATGTGGGGGTAGTGTCTACAATGATTAAGAATAGAATGAAGGAATATAAGCGAGAATAGAACGATGAAGATAGGATAATAGAAATGTGGTCAAGGATAGGATAATAGGAAGTGACCAAATATAAAACAATAGGGTTGTGGCTGAAGATAAAACAAGGACAAAATGTCCCAAGGTTGAACAGGTCAAGGAATAGGAGTAGACAGGGTAGGATTAATGGATAATGAATGAATAAGGAGTGGATAAGGGATGGGAATGAGGATTGTGGATGGTGGATGTGCTGAGCCAAGACTGAGATATCAAGTGACTTGCTTGTGGCTTGGTCACTTGTGCATGGTCATGGACACATTGCAGTTGGCAGTGCCAAGTCACCGGATACTTGGTACATGTACTTGACAATAGTTAAAGAAATAGAGAGTAATTACCTTGACATGCAACAGGGTAATATAAGAAATGTATGCATAATAAAATATCATAGAAACAAAATATGAAGAATGGTCAAGTATGACCAAATATAAAGTATGTGAACATACTGAAGTGAGGCATAAAAGAATAAGCCAAGCAAGAAAAAAGGAAGATGGAGTGAACCAAACATGAATGGTGAATGTACCAAACTGAGACAGACATACTATATAACCTATGATTTGAGTTGATTACTTGTACCTGGAATTAGATGTTGGATGTTCAGTTGGTATGACCAATAAACTGAGGCTTGGGATTGTGTATCTGATATTTACCCAGGATCCCATGCCTCTAGACTCATCTCTGTAAGGCTTGGAACCTGTCAAGTCCATGATACTGAGCTCCGGTTCACTTGGCAATACCGACCAACTGACCCTTACTGATTAAACCCATACACCAGTAACAAGTCATTCCTCACTAGTATGTGGTCTCAGCTTGGTATATTTGGTACATCATTTGGTTCACTCTCCCTACCCCATCTCTCTAATCTTTATTATTCCTTCATCCACCATCCTTTTCCTTACCTGTTTCCCTTCAGGACAATTGCTATTCACTTATTATTTGGTCATGACCCTATTATATTATGCTCGGCCAATTTTTCATTGTTCTATTCTCACCCACTCTCCCATTATTCTATTCTCAGCCATATCTCATTATTCTATTCTTGCTTACATTCCTTGTTCTATTCTTGATCATTGTGGACAATACCTCCATATGATTCTTCATACCTTATTGTTCTCCATTCCTTATGCCACCCTGTTCCACATCTTGCTTCTTAACCTATATAAGTAGTGAATGTATGTAGATAGTTCTTCACTCTGAATATTGACTTGGTTTATGTTCTGTAGTCTTCCCTTCTCTTGTCTGAAGTCCCTTACTTGGGCTGACACTCTTGGCACCCTCCCAGGTCTTTCTTCTGTCCAAATTAGTGGCACACATGGAAAAGCAAGGTACAACACATGAGTACATTGAAGCCTAGCCACCCCAATTGGTCTGCAGGACTTGGCCGATTCCTGTCCACATTATCGGCATTACCGATACCTAACAGAACCATGACATCTTGTTACAAGGGGTTCTTAATAATTGACATTAATATATTTTTGTGATTAATTTGCAAAAAAAATAGACATGTATATCTTGTTATCACACTAGCTCAGATGTTCTATAATGTTGTAAAGTATCTCCACACTGATCCCTTCTAGATATTAATCTTTAATACATTGTCCACCAACTTGAGGATATAAAGCCTGTGTTAAAAGGCTGACTATAACGGTGAACATTCTAGTACAATGAGAGCTACAGTTACCCAAGAGTAAGGAAATAAGAGTAGCCAGGATGGGGGTTGTTTTTTTTTGCAGTGGTGCAAGGGCATGACAGGTCCAAGTATTGAGTAAGAATATAGAAATCTGACAGCATGTGTGTCTAATTAGCTTTGGGATAATTATCTCTTAAGGTACTTATATTATAAGAAAAGAAAAATTATTGCACCCTAATAATTATAGATAACTGATACTCTCTATTAGGTCTGGCATGCTGCCAAAGATCTATTTGAAAACAACATCTTTGTCAAGTACACGTACCGAGACCCGTCCACTCAGCAATGCCGACCAAGCAACCATCCTATATCCACGACCAAGTGTCCACGCCGCATGCATAACACTTGGTACGTTGGTCTTGGCTCAGTACATCCACCATCCACACTCCTTGTCCTCACCCTTTGGTCTGTCTCACCTCGGGACTTCCTGTCCTTGTATTATCCTCGGCCATGACTCCCTTGTTTTATAGTCGGCCACTCCCTATTGTCCTATCCTTGGTCATGCCTCTATTATTCTATCCTTTATTGTTCTATGCCCATTTGCATCCCTTCATTCTAATTTTACTCATTGTGGACAATAACCACATGCTCTGCATACCTTGTTGTCCCACATTCCTTATTCCACATGACGCTTCTTAAACCTATATAAGTAGGACATGCATGTACATATTTCCTCATTCTGGGTATCGACTAGGCTTAGGCCCTTCTATCTTCTTCCCCTCTGTTAAGTCCTCGACTTGGGCCGGCATCACCAGCATCCTCCCGAGTGTCTGTCTGTTGCAAATTGGTGGCATGCATGGCAAGTAGGGCGCAACGCACGAGTACGTTGAAGCCAATGCCACTACTCTTGGCCTGCAGGACTTGGCCATTGTCTGCCCAACACCCTTCGGTAGTACCGAAGTCCGTCAGTACCCGAAGCTTGACAATCTTATGTAAACCAAAGCTGAGGGTTACACAGGTCACACTTGAGGTTGTGCCCTGAGGTTTTGTTAAGATCGCATATCATGTGCTTAGCTGGTGCTTCTAGGATTATTTCCGATGATTCCAATAGGTCTTCAGAAGTCCCCATTTCCCGGATGTTTGGAAATCGGAGGTCGGTTTGGACAGAAAGAGCGGAAGGACGGAAACACTGGGGCTTCGGACTGTTCACGGTATTTAGGTAGATTGACTAGTCGTTCGAGTGGTTTGAGGTTGCAGGGACTGGCTTCAACTTATGTATTGCGCCTTCCTTGGTCATCTGTCCCTAATTTCAGAAAGTCAGAAAATTACCGGAACTGAATCGGAACTATGATGCAGAACTAATCGATATTCATACTGGCGAATAGTCCAGTCGACTAGTGTCTTATATACATGTATCTATCCTTGCACTATCTTGTGCCGAGTAAAGACAAGGGGACAGGAAAAATACAAGGGGGCTAATGGGGGGTGAAAACAAGGGGCGAGGTACACGTCAATCTTAAGTTTGTTTACGTGCGGAACCTTGATTTCCGGAGTCACAGGAAGTGTCAGAATCAGAAGTCCTGGTTTTCTGATTGGGCTGCAGAAAGTCTGTTTCAGGGAGTGGTCAGAGTCGGTTCATAACAGGTTTCCTTATCCTAGACCCTTATGTGTTTGTAGATTTTGGTGGTAAATGTCAATATATTTGTAGATATCAGATAGGGTATCCTAAATGGTTAAGTACCCATAGGCACCAGGATTGATAAATGTTTGAATCATTGTAAATATTCATGACATTCAGGATTCAATATATTTATTCAACTTGATAATTTGAAGGCATTATACTCTCTGTTGACCAGTTCAGATAGTACAATACTTCACAATACATAGATATGAGTGGGGCACCCTAGCAACAGTACATATATAGTCGTACTTAGTAGGCAAAGGGTTCCCTAGAGTTTTCTCTTTGGATCCCCCTTCACCAGATATGCTAGTTACTGTGTACAAAGGTCCTTTACTAAATTCTTTGGAACCCCTTTGCCATTGTACCACCCAAGGGTAGAAGCCTGCTTAGGTTGCCCTACAGTGGCATAGTCACTTATCTGTAATGCCAACCCCAGTGATACCTGAGAGCTGTCATACAGTGCCTAGCAATGGAGGGATCCCTAAGAAGAAAACCTAAAACTCCTTGTTAGTGAGTCCTGTACTCTATATACCCTGTACCCATGCACTGCTTTCCTAACATATCTTACCCTTCCATTGGGTCTGGATGTATGTTCTCCTAGATGCCCATGGGCCTAGTCCCAGGTGCCTGGTTCAAGATCTTGGGCTCTTGGCTTGGCATATGATGAAGATGTTGATCATCCATTTGGTCTTAGAGAGAGGTATCTCAAATCTTCCCATCCCTCAGCTTGTCCATCACTTCAGCCATTGATCTCTGGTTTTTCCATTCCACACCTTATCTCCCTCTCTCATAGGTGTGCTTCTCACCATCTAAGAGTCTTGAGGATGTTAGAGACACTAAGTTGTTGGGCTGAAACTTCAATTGGGTTTGCTGTGGGCTGAGTTGTTTAGGCTCAGCTCAGAAGGAGGGATGGGTTGTCCCTTAACATCACCCCCCCCTTCTAGAGTGCTGCATTTCTGGGCTAGGATAGGCATGCTTGATCTAAACACCTACTCTCAAGGAAAAACTCACTAAAAACTCTTTTATTGGACTATCAAAAATATACAAAAAAATTAGCTAGCCAACTAAGAGTGAATTACCTAAAGTAATTAACTCTCTATTCATATTTGCCACCAGTTCAAGGAAATATCAAAGAAACAAGTATATTTTGCTGTTCTGCAATGTGGACCCATAATGTACAACAACACTAGTGACATTATCTGATATACAGAAAATGGCACCAAATTCCTGGCTTGCCACACTCCCCAAGCCTTTCTCCAACAGCCAAAATCAATGTGCGTGACTCGCGCGTGACATCCACTTGCATATCGTCAATCGTGCGCATCATATATGATATATTTTCCATACATTAGCATATTTTTCTTGTATAAGTAGCTTAGTTTTTAACTGTAATAATAACAATCCAAGTGTCAGCTTTGGTCTGACCACTCATGATTTCTTCATGAGTTTTTATTTTCCCCACAATCTTTCACCCTTAAAATCCTTTCATAACAAAAATGATCTGTCATTCAGAGCATGTTGGAGTTTTTGTAGTCTGACATCACCAGTTTTCTGAGAGGTAAGCTAATTAAGAGTGAGTTTCTTCACTGATTCATCATGCAACCAGGAATGAGTATTTTGCTTCTTGATTGGGCATGTTTCAAAAAGTTGATAATGACAAGCCAGTGCATGCACATGCCAGGAAAACCAATTCCCTTCACCTTCATGCCATTGATGAGAAATTTGAATGCTTGCTTGGGTCTGACTGAGCCCCTTTAGTTGAAGGGTGGCAAAATTACAGATGATCATAAGTTGGTTAAGCTGTGAGAGTGGCAAAGTTTTACTGTGGTTTTTTAGATGCATTTTGATATTAGTGCAAAGGGTTGCCCAGTCTTGAATGGAGCCTTTGGACATTCAACAACTTCCTCTAACTTGGCTTCCCAATCCTCGACTTCTTCATCATGATTCCTAGGCTTAATGTTATAGCCCATACCTCCAACAACCCCCACAACCACCCCTCCTTATTCCGAGACCTTTCCGACCGAAAGGACGAAAGACCGTTTCCGTAATCTCCATTCCTGACAAGTC
>QLPI01003818.1:10385-21175 GCA_003314275.1 Chroogomphus rutilus | reverse complement strand
TACAAGGCCTTTTATACTACTTTCTAATCTATTAGGAGTCGAGTAGATTCCTATAATAGAATAAGAAAGCCGAGGAACGTGAAAAGCGAAGAACAGAAATACTACGTCCCAATATTGATCTCCTCCGTGACATTGTTGAGTGACGTGTCACTCAGATTCCCAACGAAGTTACCCTAAGGACGTAATAGCAGATTCGGATATAAAGGAGTGGACGGAATTGCGAACAGATGAAAAGTAAATGAAACGTAATGAAGGATATTAAACGTAAATGAGTTTGGAATGGAAAAGCGAGCATATGGAATGTGACGTAAATGAGTGGAGTGATTTGACAGGAGCACGTGACGCCAAGACGGATGCACGAGGTGCATATAGTCCGTGGGCTGAGGGCGTAATGTGAATAGCGAGCGAGAGCGGAGTTGGGCTGAGTGGGCTGAATTGAATAGTCGGCTTGCCGGCGTACGGTTCCTGACAGGTTCCTGGGGTCCAAGTGATTGCAACAACCCTCTAAATTATTGCGCACACAGGGATTTGAACCGCTGACCTTGGTCAACCTGGCATACTGTAAAAGGCAATAAATTCCCACAGTGATGTATTCTTTCAACTGGGCAAAAGGCCACTATGCCAGGTTATCTGGCATTAGTCTGTGGGCACTATTTAAACAGCAACTTGTTACATGTATTCACCAACCATTGCAATGGTATGTAACACCTATCCCTATTCCTCATCCACTCTTCACCACTCATTATCCATTAATCCCACCTCACCAACTCCTTATTTCTCAGCCTGTTCTACCTTGGGACATTTTACCATTGGTTTATCTTTGGCCATGACCCTATTATCTTATATTTGGTCACTCTCTATTATTCTATTTTTGGCTACTGTAAAAGGCAACAAATTCCCACAGTGATGTGTTCTTCCAACTGGGCCAAAAGGCCACTATGCCAGGTTATCTGGCATTAGTCTGTGGGCACTATTTAAACAGTAATTTGTTACATGTATTCACCAACCATTGCAATGGTATGTAACAGTACCTTCCCCTTAGGTACCGAGCTCTCGAGGTGCCACAGTGATGATATCTTAACAGGTTTCTCAGGCCTGTCTGTGGCTCCCCCCAAGCACTCTAATTACTATTTGACATAGCAGACCCCCATGATATCATGGACCATCATGTAAGCCAGGGTTCCTGGGGTCCAAGTGATTGCAACAACCCTCTAAATTATTGCGCACACAGGGATTTGAACCGCTGACCTTGGTCAACCTGGCATACTATAAAAGGCAACAAATTCCCACAGTGATGTATTCTTTCAACTGGGCCAAAAGGCCACTATGCCAGGTTATCTGGCATTAGTCTGGGGGCACTATTTAAACAGCAATTTGTTACATGTATTCACCAACCATTGCAATGGTATGTAACAGCTACATATCAAGTATACATACCGAGATTCCAGTAATTCAGCAGTGCCGACCGAACAGTCAGTCTATGTCCACCTACCAGTGTCCAAGCCACATACAAGTCACTTGGTGTACCAGTCTCAGCTCGGCACATCCACCATCTACATTCTCCGTCCCTACCCCTCGACTACTCTGCGTCATTCACCATCTATTAATCCTATCCCATTCGTTCCTTACTCCTCAACCTACCCCACCTCAGGACATCCTGTCCTTGTTTTATCCTCAGCCACAACCCCATTGTTTTATAGTCGGTCACTCTGTTAGGAAAACCTCCGATAACGAATCCTGACCGACACTGCCCTACTTGTACTTTATATCCACTGACCAAGAACCATTCAGCCTACTCACAGCAGTGCCGAACAAAATACTCACTAAACAACTGTCATGTTATGGCCCATGCCTCCAATAAACCCACATTAATCCCCACAACCACCCGCACCATTTCTGGGACCTTTCCGACTGTTAAAGCCTGAAACAATTGCTTTCCGCAAATCCATTGTATCAACCCGAAGTTCCGCAATCCTGAACCTCTGTGATTCTGAGACCTAGATTCCGATCTTTTGATAAACGATGCGCAGGATCATCGCGTACCTCACTCCCTTGTTCTACGTTCTCTATTAGCCCCTTGTACTCTTTCCTCCCCTTGTCTTTACTCGGCAAAAGTTAGTACAAGGATTAGTTACATGTATATAAGACACCAGTTAACTGGACTATTCGCCAGTATAAATATCGACTTAATTCTGCGTCGTAGTTTCTGATTCAGTTCCGGTAAACTTTCTGACTTTCTGAAATTAGGGACAGACGATTGAGGAGGGGCATAACACATAAGTTGAAGCCAAGTCCCTGCGACCTCAAACAACTTGAACAACGTAATACCGTGAACAGTCCTAAGCCCCTGGTGCTTTTATCTTTGTGCCTCTTCTGTTTCTATTTGTGAACCCACGACCTCTAGTCCCTCTGTCTCCAGAGTACAAACCCTCTCCAGGAAACCACTTGGAACCTCCAGAAACCCTTCTGGAAGTATCTAGCTAAGTGCCTGACACATGGATTTAACAGTATATTCGTACTCACACTCCTGATCGTCATGAGCTCGAGACCCATCATGTGTTCACAAGCCCTACAGACAATCGCCCAGGCATCTGCCCGCTGTGCATCCGTCTCCTGAGAACTGTCCACCCCTAGACTCAGTTTCCAGATGCCTCAGACCCCAGCACACCCTCTGGAACCTTCATCTAACTCTGGATTCACAAGCACAGACTTACACCCATGCTCGAATATGACCAATCCGTTCCTCGTGAACCACCCCCTGGCGACTCAGCAATCATTGCCCTCAGAGATGCCATCTAGCTTGGGACCATCCTCAGCAGTACCGTTAACTTTGGGACCACCATCAGCACCACCCCCTTTTGTATCCCCCCCCTACGTACCACCACCCTTTGCACCTTGGTTTGTTGCACCACTGCCCATGGCACCACTGCCCGTGGCACCACCATCTGTGGCACCACTGCTCATTGCACCACCACCTGTTGCACCTCCGCCCACTGCACCACCCCCTGTCGTCTAACCCTATGTCGTACCACCTGTCGCAGCATCGCCACCTCCCGCACATCCAGGAGGGGCCCCTACCTTAAGACCCAATGATATGCCCGACCTCACTCAGGCCCTCATTATGCTGGCAAATAACTTGACCAGCAGAAGATCAGCCCCCCGCACTGCCAAGGTCTGGGATCCAGATACCTTTGACGGATCCGATTCAAGGAAACTACAAGCCTTCCTAGTGCAGTGTAGCCTGAACTTCCATGATTACCCTGACGCTTTCAATTCCAACAGCACCAAGGTAACCTATGTACTGTCATACCTGACTGGTACCACCCTGGACTAGTTTGAACTAGCCCTCTCTGCCTCCGACGAGCTAGACTGGCTCTATGACTATGAAGAGTTCATCGGTGAACTCAAAACCAACTTCAGCCCCCATGACCTGGAAGGAGAGGCCGAAGCAGACCTTGAGAACCTCTGCATGCGTAATAACCAGTGCATCACGAAATATGTAGTTGAATTCAATTGACTAGCCTCCTGCTGTCAGGGGACGACCTTCTCTGAAGCCTGATCCAAGTCCAAAGTACCATTTCAAACTCCAATCAACTCCGAGGCTAAGACATCCAGAAACCACCGAGTGGAGACAGGAATGATCTTGAAGCATGATGACTAGAAACCCGGAGTGAACGTCCGAGCCTCAGACTTAGTACCAGGAAGTTGGCTCTACAAACTCCGATGTATTGATTTGTAAACTAGTGTACAGACCACCCACATAAAGGGTATAAAAGGGGCTCACCAGCAGCGGGATCCTTAGACTTTCCTCTTTGGATTCCCCCTTCTTAGGTGAGGACTCCACATGTATTTAGGCAGTAGTAAATAATTAAAACACTTTGGATTCCCCCTGCTTAGCTCGCCTCTGAGATATACCTCGGGGCTGTAAGAGGGTTGCCCTTACATCTGCGTCCACTAGGGCGATGCTGTACTCTGTCGCCAGTTCTACAACGGACTCCCTGGCAGGATCAAGGACGAGATATCCAAAGTAGGAAAACCCCACTCCCTGCTCCAACTCCGCCTCCTGTCCCAATCTATCAGGGGACAGCCCCTTGCCCACTAATATTTATTCCTTTTCCCTTTATTGATATCCTCCTTCTCTTATGGATTCTTTAGTTAATTCTTCTATTTTCACTGACTGTGACATGACTTACTCATGTCACAGTCACTAGCTATATAGTCTTGCTGCTTAGGTAAGGGATCCTCACCTCATTCTCTTCTGGATCCCCTTACCAGGTATGCACCAATATTGTACTTAGTTTCCTTTTAATCTATATTCACTTCTGGATTCCCTTACCAGTGTCTGACTAGGTCTGTGGGTAGGCTTAGGGTTAGAGTCTCTGAGTCAGGCCTAGGGAGAAGACCAGGGCTGGGTAGTGTCCTGCTGGTTTTAGCTCCCAGCAGTTGCCCAGGAATCAGTACCAGCATGAGTTGCCCTTACACAATCCATCAATGCCCACTACTGGGAGCGACATTGGAAATTGCCAGAGAGTCCCCCTCCACCTGGAACTTTGACCGCCCCTATGACAGAGGGAGGACCCCCATGAACATGTACTTGGCCCCTAATATGGGCAATAAGACAGCCAATCCAGGCCAACCTATGACCCCATCCAGTGGCAGCAGGACTACCACGGACCTTTTGTCTAAGCTCGGTAAAGACAGAAAACTTACACTGCAAGAACGGCAACACCACTTCGAACAAAACCTCTGCCTCTTCTGTGGCAGATCAGGCCACACAGCCAAAGAATGCCCAAGATCTGCCACCACAGTCACTAAGGGGCACGCAGCCTCCATGATAGAGGAAATTGAAGAAGAGTCCGAAGCTTTGGACGCTTTGAAAACCAAGGAATAAGAAGCAAGGCCTCCAACTCCAGCACCAGTTATTCGCATTGAACACCAACAGTGCCCATGGAGTAAAACAAACAATGCATCCAACCTTTCAGGAATTCTGAACACCTGTGACCAATCGTCGAAGAATTTCGGCCCATTTCCTTGGAAACAACTCCGACCCTCCAAAAATCTGTCAGATTCTAGTTGCCAGGATACCATCTGCTCACCCACTACTATCCATCTATCGACAGGGCATTGAGTACTACTTGTTTAGATTTTCATCCCAACTGATTCTTGGTACCATTGAGCCCATAGTTTCACTCAGTGCTCAATCCGACCCTCCAGAAACTTCGCTCAGGAAGAACCCTGACCATCGCAGAACCCATACCATCCCTTAGACAAAATGGTACCATGTGTAGATTCCCTCTTAAACTAGAACCTATTTGATAACATGTTAATACATACTGAACTATTGACATGGTTCAAAACCAAGACTCGAAATTGCAGGACATCCTCCAAATCCTGATGACGCCACCACCATCTAAGTGATGATCCGGTGACCGGCCACCATGGCCACCATGACTACCACAACCACCATGACCACCACGACCACCATGACCACCATGACCACTATGACCACCATGACCACCATGACCACCATGACAACTATGACTGCACCAACTACCACGACCACCACAACTCCGACCATAGAAACTAGTTAGACGATGGGACGTCTACTCTAGAGAAGGGGAAAGCAACCGGAAGTAAACCACATCAAATTAGAAACTGCACCCTGACACCCAAAACACCCCAATGTTGTCTAGGACCACACATGGAACTCATGACTCAAATTATACAAACAAGATCTATTTACTATAGAACACATGGAACATCCCAGGCCCTGGTTGGAACCAACCCGATCAGGATACAAAACAGTTTCCACTCGAATCAGCCTCAGAGGCTCCTTCTCCTAGCCCCTACCTTCCTGGCTCTCCCACCCGACAGACCCTCCACACCAAACATCTACCTTTCATGCCCGAATCACATGACAGGCTCACCCAAAACTCCTCCAGTCCCCAAGGAACGGACACCACCCAAGGACTGAACATTGGGCTCACCCTCTGCCCAATCAACCAATGATGACAATGCGTCAAAAAGATTTCCAGCCAGCCTGACCTCCCCCGAACACTGTTCCGTCAACTCAACAATACACTGAAGACAGCGGTCAAGTGCCACAAGAAGACCCAGGTAATAATCTGACTCCTCCTGAAATGCATCTGAACAGGCTGTCAGGAACCGTACGACGGCAAGCCGACTATTCAATTTAGCCCACTCAGCCCAACTCCGCTCTCGCTCGCTATTCAACATTACGCCCTCAGCCCACGGACTATATGCACCTCGTGTATCCGTCTTGGCGTCATGTGTTCCTGTCAATTCACTCCACTCATTTACGTCACATTCCATATGCTCGCTTTTCCATTCCGTCTTCATTTACATTTAATATCTTTCATTACGTTTCATTTCATTTTCATCTGTTCGCAATTCCGTTCACTCCTTTATGTCCGATCTGCTATTATGTTCCTTAGGGTAACTCCGTTGGGAATCGGAGTGACACGTCACTCCACAATGTCACGGAGGAGATCATTATTTGGGGTGTAGTATTCTGTTCTCGCTTTTCACGATCCTTGGCTTTCTCATTCTATTATAGGAATCTCTTCGACTCCTAATAGATTAGAAAGTAGTATAAAAGATCTTGTACTATTAGTTCAGTCTTCAGTCAGAAAATCAATCTTGATTTTGACTAAGGTTCCTCTGTTCACTTCCGTCTACTTCGCTTTTACAAAATCGGGGACCGTGCGGTCTAAGTGGGCACAACACAATACGTTGAAGCCAAGCCCCATTCCGAACCTCGCCAATTGTCTCGCCATTGGGAGATTAATAAAATAACGATTACGTCCTTTCTCATCATCGTAACAGTGACTGACAAGTGCATGGCCAATAGCCACGATTAGTGCTCGTTGATGATGGCTGCCAGTTGTGATGCCTGCTCAGTGAGTATCTCATTCAGCATAGTCGGGAGTGGGCCAAATGGATCTCAGGTGGCAGGAATGAATCTCAGGTGGTACAGTGTTGGTCTGCACCTATTATCAGGGGTTCTCCTGACAATCACTTCCATCTCCATGACAATCCCAACCTTTGACCTTCGACCCCTGTTACGATGTGAAGGAATGACATAATTGTAATTAAACATAATATCTCCCAAAGATAAACAATGGCAAGGTTCAGAGTAGGGCAAGGCTTCAACTTGTATGTTACACCCACCAGATCACACTGGTCCCTAATCAGAATAGCAAGACAGAAGAAAGCTTAGTCAAAATCAAAGTCGATTATCTGACTGAGGACTGAACTACTGAATGTACAAGATCTTTATACTACTTTCAAATCTACAAGGAGTTGACTAGATTCCTATAATAGATGAGAAAGCCAAGGATCGTGGAAAGTGAGAACAGAAATACTATGTCCCAATCTTGATCTCCTCTATGACATTGAGGGGTGACGTGTCACCCTAATTCCCAATGGAGTTACCCTATAAGAAACATAGTAGTAGATTGGATATTAGAGATAGAGTGGAATTGCGAATAAGGAAAGTGGAGTGGAACATAATGAAAAGGATATTAAACATAAATGAAGTAAAAATGGATTTGCGAGCATATGGAGGTTGACGTAAATGAGTGGAGTGTATTGACAGGTGTATGTGACACCAAGACAGATATGCAAAGTGCATATAGTTTGTAGGTTGAGGGAATATTGTTGAATAGGCGAGTGAGAGCAGAGTTGGGCTCAGCAGGCTGAACAGGCTGAAATGAATAGTCAGGCATGCTGGCATGCAGTTCCTAACAGTATCCCCCCCTTATGGCTGAGTCCCATGAGGCCGTAGAAATGAAGTTCTAGAATGGTGGCCCCGTTGGAGTTCAGAAATGTGAGAATGTATAAGAGTAGTCATGAGGGAGTTTGGGGGTGAATATTGTTGACATTGCCAATGGAAGAAGAGACCTTCATCAACCCTTCCTACGTCTGCAAACTCATGGGCATGTATACTTCGCCTATCGTCTCATACCTCAACAGTGCCAACTGTCCTCTTCCCATTGATATGCCTACCCCCATGCTGTCAACCATCTAGCACAATTGTGTGCAGCTCGAAGAGGATGTGAGAGACATGATCGATATACGAGCACTGTGGGTCAAAGGATCGCACTTAAAAAGTGCAAAGGTAAGTGATCCTTCGCTTGGAATTCAACATGGTGCTGATCTTTTTCTTTTAGTACACTCATCTAGAAATGTGAAATGATGAGTTCAAAGCCAACACCATCTTCTACCACAATGCAAGGGAGGTAGAGAATGATGCAGATACGGCTTGGATCGAGGGTCACAAGTTGGACATCCCATGTGATCGGTGCGTACAACATCGTAACATATGCCTTTGGAAATGGGACGGTGAGCTGGACATGGGAGCTTGTGTGTGGTACAGTGAGAGGGGAGTGGGATGCACAATCAATGTGCAAGGTCAAAGCATGAGCAAGAGGAAGAAAGGTAAAGGAAAGGCTAAGGAGAGGAATCACAAGGTTAAAGGAACTCCAAGGTTGAAAAAGAGGTCGAGGGAAGTTATGCCAGAAGAAGTGGATAATGGTAATGGCAAGGCGGGCCCTTCTAAAAGGCTGAGGTTAGAGCCTCGAGTGTGTACCCCTCTTTTCCTCCCCTCTTTACCCACTCCTCAGCCCCTTGAGCTGTCATCACCACCTCCTCCTATTTCTTCACTACCTGTTGCGGTACTGACACCACATATTACCATCTCTTCACCTATGCCTCTCCCTCCTCCTCCACCTCCTCCTCCTCCATCTCTCCCTTCACCCCCACCACCACCAGTCCCTTCACCACCTCCTGCGGCCGTCCCTCCCCTGCCAACCATAGTCCCTGCACCTCCCAGCCCTCCCCAGTTATCGCATTGACTGCTGCTCTGGTAGAGCTCAAGCACTCTGTGGATGACTGTCAAGCTTCGGTTACTGACGGACTTCGGTACTGCTGAGAGGGTCGGGCAGACTATGGCCAAGTCCTGCAGGCCAAGAGTAGTGGCATTGGCTTCAACGTACTCGTGCGTTGCGCCCTACTTGCCGTGAGTGCCACCTATTTGCAACAGATGGATACTCGGGAGGATGCTGATGATGCCGGCCCAAGTCGAGGACTTAACAGAGGGGAAGAAGGTAGAAGGGCCTAAGCCTAGTCGATACCCAGAATGAGGAAATATGTACATGCATGTCCTACTTATATAGGTTAAGAAGCGACATGTGGAATAAGGAATGTGGAACAACAAGGTATGCAGAGCATGCGGTTATTGTCCACAATGAGTAAAATTAGAAAAAGGAATGTAAACGGTCATAGAACAATGAAGGGTAGAACAATAGGATCGTGACCGAGGATATGACAATAGGGAGTGGCTGATTATAAAACAACGGAGCCGTGACCAAGGATAATACAAAGGGAGGAAGTCCCGAGGTAAGACGGACCGATGGGTGAGGACAAGGAGGTATATGGCGGATGTACCGAGACGAGACCGGTGCACCAAGTGTTATGCGGCATGGACACTTGGTCGTAGATATAGGATGGTTGTTTGGTCGGTACTACCGAGTGAACAGGTCTCGGTACATGTGCTTGACAGTATCCCCCCCTTAGTGGCTGAACCCATGAAGCCGGTAGTTGGAGATTGAATATATGGTTCAGGATGCCTAAATGTGATGTCACGTGAAGGTTCGAATCTGGCGCCCTTTGCTTCTCCCATCGTCTCAGAGATGCATAACAGTAGCGCATCAGAATCACCGAAAATGAGATACACGACGGATGAAGATGGGATGGTTGATGGAGGTCGGACTGATGTCGCCTCAGCACGAACTATGGTTGGGCAAGTAGCTGGAACAGAAACAGCGGGTGCTGGAGGAGAGGGAGAGCAGGATGGTGCGACTGTTCAGGCAATCATCGATCCACGGGTGGGCCGAGAGTCCAAGGCCGGACAGGCCAAAATGGTCAGACAGACGAATGAACGGGTGTCTGAGGAGAATGTTGGGGATGACATTCTTGAGGATTTTGGGAGGCAAGACAAAGCACCCATGGTCCAGGATGTGGGGGTTGTGGGGACTCCGGATATGTCGGGAATCTCGAAGGATGCTCCATCCAGAGGGGATAGGGGCATGGAAACGAGGGCTAGTATGGGGCCCGGGATAAAGAGCGGGGGAGTAAGTAAGCGGCCTAGAGTGGCCCAGGTGTGTGCTGATGGTTTTGCACTTTATTATTGTTTTTTTTTATTGTTTTTCTTTTTTCAAATAGCACCAAGAGGCCGATGAAAAGCAGTCCCCAACTTTATGCCCTCCATGCAAGGAGTGTAAGAGGTGGAATTTCAAGTGTAGCATCCTGGGGCCGGGTTCTGCATGCCGGGAATGTAAACGGCGCAAGGTCAGGTGTAGTCTGGCTGCACCGCGGGTATCCCGGGCCAAGAGTCTTCCATTCATTGTAGATGACGATGATGAGGAGGATAGTGGTTGGGAAGGCAGAAGTCAGACCAAGGAAGTGGAGGAGCTGTTATTGAAGAGGCCAAGGCGGGACTGTACTGTGCAGCCTGTTGAACGGAAAATGGCTCTCAGGCCCAGCGGGCGATTGGTGACTGTGGAAGTCCCTCAGCTAGAGGGGTTGGGATCTCAGCGTCTTGCCGAGGTCTGGGAGGATCTGCTGCAGGAGCAGGCATGGATGAATCAACTTCTTCTCCACATGGTGGAAGGGGTTTGGGTTATTGGTCGCACGGTTGTGTCTTTGGGTGAGGATTGGCATGGGGTTTTGGGGGTGTCGGGGAATAATGAGGTTCTGGAGGATAGGTC
>QLPI01003818.1:0-10036 GCA_003314275.1 Chroogomphus rutilus | reverse complement strand
GTCGGAATGATGTAGGGGTGGCACTGAGGGAACAGGGGAAGTGAAGAACAGGACAGAGAGTGATGAATGGAGGGGTTTTTGGGAGAGGGATGTCTTCGGGAGGGGAGTTTGCGCAGTTTAGAAAGGTTTCTAGCTGGTTGCCACCCCCCCCTTTTAGGTAGACGTCCCATCGTCTACTAAAGGTGTCGGCCTCTAGCCGAGAAGAACGGGGAAGGATCGTAAAGGCATATGATGTGCATATATGGAGTGAATAAATGGGAATGGATGGGGATGGACGGAAGAGACCTTGGCCGAACGTGCCAAATGACAACGCTGACCGAGAGGTCCCAGCCAAAAACTTGCCAGCCGCTCTGGTATACAAGCATGCACAAGGCAGTTGCATTGACTAGGGCTATTGGCGAAGCTTCCAGCGATGGAACAGGATCCTGGGTGAGGCTTTTGGAACAGTGGCAAGTGCCACCTGGACCGAGGCCATCGGGATGCACCTAAAAACGTTAGTGGCTTGACGGATTATAATACTGCCCAATACCCTGTTAATCAACGGATTATAGTGGGTGAGCGAGTTGTACCCGAATATTGCCGACCGACGGATCTAGTGACATAACTGATGCATGGGTGGACTGAGTTTGTCCGGACGGAAGATCTAGTAACATGTCCATGTGTTCAGTAATAACCGAATTTTTTGCAGTACTGGATCGGAAAATTTCAAACGAAGATGAAGTAAAAGGGTAGTTGTGAACAAGTGCTGATTCTATCAGGCATGTAAGATGGTTTGCCGAGAACGTTCGGAACCCAAGTCGGATGATGGGACAAAATTAAAATGAGGAAGAGAGGAAGACGTAGCAGCATTGATCTGAGCCTCACTACTGGCATCTGCCGAGTCAATGCAACTCTCGGTGTGCTCAGAGGCCGGTCCGATGGCGACCTAGTCCTCGGTCGCTGATGCTGAATTTTCAACTTTAGTGTCTGGAGTACCAGTTGCCTGGGGGACAGGGTCGGGAGTAGTAGTTGCACGGGTTTTGGTTGCTTTAGGGCACCCGGCAATTTTGTGATTTTTTGCAGCACAAAAAAGACACAGGTTGTTGATTATGCATCTCTGTCGTTCGGTTGGGAGGAGCTTGCCATCTTTGCCAAGGATTTTGGTGTACTCGGGTTGATTTGGCTGGAATTGTTTACTGCCCTCGTTTTTTGACATGTTTGTGTCGCTGCTATTATTCGTGAGGTTGTAATCGTAAGTAAGGCATGGGAAGTAGTGTGATTCTGGGTATACTGTCAAGCTTCGGTTACTGACAGACTTCGGTACTGCCGAGAGGGTCGGGCGGACTATGGCCAAGTCCTACAGGCCAAGAGTAGTGGTGTTGGCTTCAACGTACTCGTGCATTGCGCCCTACTTGCCATGCGTGCCACCTATTTGCAACAGATGGATACTCGGGAGGATGCTGATGATGCCGGCCCAAGTCGAGGACTTAACAGAGGGGAAGAAGGTAGAAGGGCCTAAGCCTAGTCGATACCCAGAATGAGGAAATATGTACATGCATGTCCTACTTATATAGGTTAAGAAGCGACATGTGGAATAAGGAATGTGGAACAACAAGGTATGCAGAGCATGCGGTTATTGTCCACAATGAGTAAAATTAGAACAAGGAATGTAAACGGTCATAGAACAATGAAGGGTAGAATAATAGGATCGTGACCGAGGATATGACAATAGGGAGTGGCCAATTATAAAACAACAGAGCTGTGACCAAGGATAATACAAAGGGAGGAAGTCCCGAGGTGAGACAGACCGAAGGGTGAGGACAAGGAGTGTATATAGCGGATGTACCAAGACGAGACCGGTGCACCAAGTGTTATGCGGCATGGACACTTGGTCGTGGATATAGGATGGTTGTTCGGTTGGTACTACCGAGTGAACAGGTCTCAGTACGTGTGCTTGACAATGACCTTTATTGAGAATTGGTAGAGAGTTAGACATGAGAATGCCAAATGAGGATGGCAAATGAGGAATTGTGAGCGGAGGTGAGGAACTTGTCCTTGCAGATAGGTTGCCAGAGGTCTGTGAGTGCAGATTTGGTACAGGAGCTGCCTACGGTGCGGGGCACTTGGGAGAATTGGGTGGGTGGATCTGGTGAGCCAAGAAGTGCCTTTTATGAGATTGAGAATGGAGAAGTAGTGATAGGGTTGTAGAATAGGTGATTGGACTTAATTGTATAAATTTGTATTTTTTTTGTCTTTTGGTTTTCTGAATTGAACTTGAACTGAATGTAGGAAAGAATTGGAATTGCAAGATGAACTTGAAAACAGAAAGGAGAAGCTGAATTGCGAGTTGGAAATGAATGGGTGAATCAGAATTGAGGTTTGGACTTGAAGACAGAAAGAAGGAACTGAAATGTGAGCAGAAGAATGATAATGAAATGGATTGAGCGAGAGTGAATGGAAGAGAAATTGCAAGGTGCTTATGGAATGGGTAATGGTCCAGGTTTGGATGGGTATGACTTGTGAAAGTCTTGAATAAGTTCTGAAGTGTGGTTGAGCTCTGTTGCAAGGAGCCATGAAGTTTCTTCATCTGTGCCTTCATATCCTGCCCACTGTACTAAGTACAATAACCTGCATGCCATACGTCAATTATCGATTTTCAAGTCAAGGATCTCAGATATCTCAAATTCAGTTTCACTGTCGATGATGACTGGGGGCAGAGGTGGTTGAATGCAATTAGGAATGGGATTAGGAGAGGCTGGCTCGAGCATTGAAATGTGGAATACAGGATGTACTGAGTTCATGTAGCCTGGGAGTTTCAGAGTAACTGAGTGAGTACTGGGATGTGCAATGATTTCAAATGGACCCAAAAACTTCTCAGCTAGCTCTTTTGCAGGATGGGTAGTCCCGAGGAATTTAGCTTTGACAAACACAAGACTGCTGATAGGAAAGTCTGGGGATGGAAGTCGTTTAGCGTCTGCTGAGGTCTGGTACATTTGTTGAGCATCGAGGATACTGGTTCGAAGCTGCTGGTGCAATTTGTCCAGGTCGACTACAAAGTCTTGTGCTCAGGATGAAGTGAGGTCGCATTCGGGATGAATGGTGAAATTGGGATGATAGCCTTTGTTGGCAAAGAAAGGTGAGACTGCAGTGGTGGCACTAGGAGTGTTGTTATAGGTGAACTCTACAAGGGGTAATAACGAAGCCCAGTTGTCTTGTTGATAGTTGCAATAGATGTGAAGGTACTGCTCTAATGTCTGATTAGTATGCTCGGTCTGGCCATCACCTTCTGGATGATAGCCTGAGGTGAAATGCAACTTCATATCAAGGGCTTTCCCGAGAGAATGCCAGAAGTAGGACACGAATTCTGAGCCTTTATCTGAAGTGACGTGAGAAGGAATGCCGTGTTTGGAGAATATGTGAAGTACGAAGAGTTCTGCAAGCTGAGCAGAAGTGATGGTAACAGAAGTGGGAATGAAGATAGACTGTTTGGAAAAACAGTCGACGATGAGTAGGATGGCCATGAATCCTGAGGACATGGGAAGCTGTTCGATGAAGTCCATGGATATCAAGTTCCAGGGTTTTTCTGGCACTGGAAGTTGTTTGAGCAATCCATAGGGCTTATGACATTGCAATTTGTTCCGCATACACATTGTACAGGATTTGCAGTAGTCTTTGATGAATGACCTCATGCCAGGCCAATTGTAGTCACATCTAACAAGGTCTATGGTTTTGTTAATTCCGAAGTGTCCAGAAAGAATATGATCATGCTTATGTTGTAAAATGCGTAAGTGTAAGTCTTGTGCCTTGGGAACATAGATGTGATCATTGAATAGTAACAGACTGTTGGAATTAGTCTGCCACTTCAGGTTGTCGTTATTTGTGAGGTGTTTCTGAGCTAAGGGGTCGGAGGGAAGATGATGTTTAATGTCATTCAGGATGCACTTGGTGTCCATAAGAGTCGAGGCTCTCAATATGGGTTTGACAAGGCTCATGGCTCAAAGGGACGTGGTCAACTGCTGTTGAGAGAAGATGGGTCGAAGGTTCTGGAGATCAATGGTGGCATAGTCGCTCATCCCCTCCTTAAGGTAGATGTCCCATCGTCTAGTGAGCGAATCAGGCTTAGTGCCCAAACGACCTGGTCTGAAACAAATGATGAGATTAAACTATGAAAGGTATTCCGACCACCTAGCTTGACGTCTAGTCAACAACTTGGTCATGCAAAAGTACTCCAAGTTCTTATGATTGGTGATGACATTGATGGGGTTGGCGGAACCTTCCAAGTAGTGATGCCAGTTTTGAAAAGCTCCGAAAATCGTGAGCAGTTCTTTATCTTGGATGTCATAATTGAGTTCAGGAGAAGTGAAAGTTCAGGAATGAAAAGCAACAGGATAAAGCTTGCCATCTGGGGTGTGTTGAGAGAGTATAGCTGCTAAAGTGTAATCTGACACATCTGTCTCTACAATCAAGGGCAAATCAGGAGTCCAATGAGTTAAGATAGGGGCAGACGTGAATGCTAGTTTCAGCTTATTAAACACATCTCTACACTCCTCACTCCAGTTCCACACCAGACCCTTGCAAGTGAGTCAAGTAAGGGGAGTTGTAATAGAGGAATAGTTGAAAATGAATTGTCGATAGAAGTTCACAAATCCGAGGAATGATTGGATGTCTTTGACTTTTCATGGCTTGGGCCATTGAGTGATGCACTTGACTTTGTCTTCCACCATTGTAAGACTGTCGGGTGATAGGATATATCTGAGGTATTCGACAGACGTTTGGTGGAAGGAGCATTTGTCTTCTCAAGTATAAAGGTTGTGTTTGCATAATCGTCAAAGAACTTTGCGAACATGTTTGATATGCAAGGATTCGTCATTGGAATAAATGAGGATGTCATCTTGTCTAATAGATCGCCAAAAATGTCATTCATGAAGTACTGAAATGCAGCAGGGGTGTTAGATAAACTGAACGGCATGACAAATAACTCAAAGGATCCATAATGAGTCCTAAAAGCTGTCTTCCATTCATCCCCTTCGGCAATTTGAATAAGATGATAGGCATGTCAGAGATTGATTTTGGTGTATATACAAGCTTTCTTGGGGGCATCTAAGAGGTCACAAATAAGGGGAAGTGGATAATGGTCCTTCTTTGTAATTCTGTTTAGACCATGAAAGTCTATGCAGAGTCGCAGGGAGCCATCCTTCTTGCATACAAATAGGACTGGGGCACTGTGTGACAAACATGAGGGTTGAATGAAGCCCATATTGAGGTGTTCGTCGATGAAATCTTGTAATGATTGGAGTTCAGATACTGAGAGGGAATAGATGAGACCAAGAGGGGGTGAAGTGCCATCCTCAAGGTTGATCTTGAGGTCGTAAGGTCTATGAGGTGCTAGTGTATTACCGCACTGTTTACTAAAGACATCAGTGAAGTCATGATAGAATTCTGGAACATACTGTTTAATGCTATCCAGGTTGTCAGAAGGGTTGACTGTAGTAGAGCCTCAAGTGTATTTATCGAGATCTGCAAGGTCGAGTTGAAAGGCTTGCGAACCTTCTAGTTTGCAGGCACAAACAAATGCTTCCGCATTAACTAGGGCTATTCGCAGCACCTCCAACTTTGGAGATGGAGACAGATTGCTTGGAAGTGAGGTGCTTGACTGTGAAGCAGCGGGTGAGGCCTGAGGGGTCGGAACGGTGGTCCATTTTGCAGTCTTGAAAGTTATACTGCCTAATATCCAGTCAATCAATGGATTGTAGCAGGTGAGCCAGTTGAAGCCGAGTACTGCAGAGCAACTGCCATCCAATGATGTTATGTAGAAAGTAATGTTCTGAAGTTCTCCGGTCAGAAATTGGATGGGATATGTAGTGGTCTGAGTGATAACAGAGTTAGTAGAACCGTCAAATAGTTTCAATGGAATAGGAGGAACTGAATAGGGAATAGCACGGGTTCGGCCAACCCGCACGGGTCACTGGGTCGGGTGCCCTTGGGTGCGGGTGCAGGTCAAGCGGGGTGCGGGTGCAGGTCAAGCGGAGAGCACCCGTGACCTGGCCCAACCCGGCACATCAATCATGTACGCGTGCATGCGCACGAGTACGACACCCAACCTGGCACTCGCTCCTGTCGTACATGTGCACGTACGACATGCACGTGCATATGACACACACGCGCCGCACACACATACGACATGCACGCACCGCACTGGCATACGACACACACGCGCCGCACACGTATGACACGCATGTGCCAACACCAACGAGCCATATGTGCACGTGTAGAACGTGTTCATGTGGGCGCATACGCGTACAGCGCATTCGTGCGTGCGCATACAATGCATCCATATCGGCGCGTTCGAGTCGGCGCATATGTGTATGGCGCGTTCGAGTCAGCGCGTACACGTACGGCACGTTCAAGTCGGCGCATTCGTGTCGGCGCGTGCATGTACTGCGTGTTCGTGTTGGCGCGTGCGCGTACAGCACGTTCTTGTCAGCGCGAACGCGACATATGACACAAACGCGCCTCAGGCATGCGGGTGCGCATACAGCGCGTTCTTGTCGGCGCGAACACGACGTACGACACGAACGCGCCTCAGGCGTGTGGGTGCGCGGCGCACCCGACACCTGTCAACCCATGGGAAAAAACCCATGGGTTGACGGGTTCGGGTTTCCCATGACATTTGACCCGTGGGTGACCCGTGCCATTCCCTAGAACTGAATTAGTAGGCAAAGAATATTTTTGCTCAACTTGTGATTCAATAAAGAAGTCTGAAGAACCACAATCTAAGAGCGTAACAAGAGGAAACTTGGGAATACTAGAGCAAGTCAAATTAACTATTAAAGAATTTTTTGAAGACTCAGAAGTAGATGATATATGAGAAATAGGAGAAAGGGCATTCAAGAAGAGCACATGAGAGAGGTTAATGGAATCCTCAGCTCATGCATTTCCGAGGTTGCAGCTTATTTTTTTGACTCCATCACCATATTGTCTTCAGCTTTGGTGTTGGATGTGCTCACCTTTGTCATGCTCACCTTTGTCGATTTTTTGTTGTTGTTGTTGTTGTTGTTGTTGTTAGAAGAAGAAGTTGATGAGGATTGGGATTTGGATTTGGGGCAGTCCTTGACCATGTGACCTTTTGAAGCACACAAGAGACACAGTCCCACGTTAATTTGCCTTTGACATTCTTCAGCCAACAGCTTTCCATCTTTTCTGAGCTTGGACAAAATGTCGTTAGTGTTGTTATTATTGCTGGAAGACTTATTGTTGCCATTCTTCTTCCCCCCCTTCTTACTCTTCTTGTTGTTTGAGTTGTTGGAATTGGAGGAAGACTGATTGTTGTTGGAGTTGGAGCAATTGGAAGTGGATGTGTTCGCCTTTGAAGGATTTCTGAAGTTGTCATACTCCTTGCATTCCCAGTACCTGCTGTCGATCTCAAGTGAAAACTGTCTGAGTTCGGTGAGGGATTTGAATCAAGGGAAGTGAAGGAGGCTGTCCTTGATATGCTTGGCCAACCCCTTATATGCCACATGTGCAAGGGCAGTGTCATTCCACTGAGTGCGAGTGGATGTTCGGGCAAAGTCGATAAAGTATTGCACTGCTCGATGGTGATCTTTCATGACTATCTTGCCGAGCTTGATTTCTGCTTGTGCAGCATTGTTGAATGGACCAAAGTTTGTCTCAAGCTCTTGTCGAAAGTCTCTCCAGACCTTAAGCCAGCTAGGCTCAGGTTGGATTTTGCCCAAGACTGCAGGTTTGAAGTACTAGAGTGCAGGCCTGGTGATGTCAGGGGATGACCCTCTCTGAGTCCTGACAACAAGTCCGAGGTCCTATCTCGGACTCCACCTAAACTCCAAGGATGAGAGACCAAAGTCCAAAAGACCACCGATGTCAGAGGATGACCCCCTCCGAGTCCTGATCCAAGTCCGAATCCCTATCTCAGACTCCTCCCAACTCCGAGGCCCTATCTCGGACACCCCCCAACTCCGAGGCCAGGAGACCCAGGTCCGAGGGACCACCGAGCGGGAGATAGGAATGGTCTTAGCATGATGACTAGAACCCAGAATAAGTGCCTGTGTTGATTTATAAGCTAGTGCACAGACCACTTACATAAAGGGTATAAAAGAGGTTCACCAGCAGCGGGATCCTTAGACTTTCCTCTTCGGATTTCCCCTGCTTAGGTGAGAGCCCTATATGTACTTAGGTAGTAGTCATAATTGAACTTCGGATTTCCCCTGCTTAGATCTGAGAAGCCTGTGGGTAGGCTCTGGGTTCGAGTCCCATAGTCAGGCCTAGGAGGACATCCAGGGCTGGGTGGTGTCCCACTGGTTCTAGCCTCCGGCAGTTGCAAGATCAGTTCCGAAGGAGGGTTGCCCTTACAGGTGAGGTACGAGATGGCATACTAGACTCTTGATGCATCTGACAGAAAAGCAGCCAGACAGTCTCGAAAGTTTAGTGCACATTGTATGAAGAAGGTATGGAGCTTAGCTTGGTCAGTGCCATCGTAAACCTCGGGCTTGCAAATCTTGGCATGATGGCCAGGATTAGAATTGGATTTAGGGAGTGGTTAGGCTAATCAATCGACAAGCACCTTGACAATTTTGTCAGAACTAGAGTTGGAATTAAGAGTCAGATTGGAATTATGAGTGGGGTTCAGATTCAAAACTTGAGTAGGGTTCGGATTTGCCTTGTCGTCTTCGTTATTGTCAATTGGTTTTTCTTCATCATCATCCTCACATTCAGGAGGAGTGTTCCTTCCTGACAGGCCAGCTTCGCAAATCGAAGGTTGTTCTGACAGTCATCAAAGTGCAGAAATCTCCTGTAACTGATTTGGGACTTCTATGATGAAGGGTAGATTACGGACAGTTGATCGAGCATTCAGAGTAGGGCAAGGCTTCAACTTGTATGTTGCACCCACCAGATCGCACTGGTCCCTAATTTCAGAATAGCAAGACAGAAGAAAGCTTAGTCAAAATCAAAGTCAATTATCTGACTGAGGACTGAACTACTAAATGTACAAGATCTTTATACTACTTTCAAATCTACAAGGAGTCAACTAGATTCCTATAATAGAAGAGAAAGCCAAGGATTGTGGAAAGTGAGAACAGAAACACTATGTCCCAATCTTGATCTCCTCCATGACATTGAGGGGTGACATGTCACCCCAATTCCCAATGGAGTTACCCTATAAGGAACGTAGTAGCGGATCAGATATTAGAGATAGAGCAGAATTGCAAATAAGAAAAGTGGAGCGGAACATAATGAAAAGGATATTAAATGTAAATGAAGTGAAAATGGATTTGCAAGCATATGTAGGTTGACGTAAATGAGTGGAGTGTATTGACAGGTGCATGTGACACCAAGATGGATACGCAAGGTGCATATAGTTCGTGGGCTGAGGGCATATTGTTGAATAGGTGAGTGAGAGCGGAGTTGGGCTGAGCAGGCTGAACAGGCTGAAATGAATAGTCAGGCATGCCGGCATGTGGTTCCTAACAACCCCTCTCATCTATGGAACCCCCCACCCTTTGCAGAATCCTTCGGTATCTGTTTTAATAAGTGCCTGACATGCAGATTTGAAAGGGTTCCCCTGACAGCCTTCCAGAGGTGACAAAAAAGTAGCCATGGAAGTCATAGATAACCAGGAAAAGGAGGATGTCCCCTGACACTTACAAGTTCCTCTTATCTTATACTATATCTCTTTGACTTATTATTCTGTGTTCATCAGGAAAGGACTGGATGCCAAGCAGGCTGAGTATGCTGTCAGGAATTATCATTCTTACCACAAAACTGGTGCCAGAATCATGATGAACCTCAATATGATGGACAATCCTTAGTAGATCTATAATTACTTTGGGTATACATAATAGCCACTATGGCTACATGTGCACTTCTGGCAATCTGATAAGGACTCCTCATATACCAGATATGGCATGTGGCAGTGTATGTGGCATGAGAACTCACTCCAGATCTGGGGAGACATCTTTGCAGAAACTTAGAATTGCAACATTCTGACCAGATAAGTTGAAAGCTAGGTCTAATCTGAGTCAATTCCGCTAATTGTGGTAGA
>QLPI01003817.1:0-14953 GCA_003314275.1 Chroogomphus rutilus | reverse complement strand
GAATTCAAATAAATTTTCTTCTTCCCCACTACCTCCTTGAAATGCAATTCGCAGAGTTATTTCCCCCTCTCCTGCCAGATTATAACAAGGCGAGTACTACTAAGTCCGTCCTTTTGTGTTTGCAACCTTAATAAGCACCGTCATCAAGCTCACGGCCCAGGCCGAGGAGAGCAACCCGATGAAGCTGACAGTGAGTAACACCTTCCGAATGCGTTTTCATGCATTGTGCTTTCGACATGTTAACCAAAAATGCATAGAAAACCTTCCCTCTGCTGAAAGTGAAGGCACAGGTATTTCCCGCTTGGGGGACAACTTCATACAAAATCTCATATCCGGTCGTCCCTACTATACCACACGACGTACTCCCTGTGGATGCCTACAGCACGGGTCTAGGCCCCAGGGTAGGTCATGACCACCACCACCATCTCCCTGCAACTGTTCCAAAAAACTCATTTGATGCAGGGCGGCGATGATAAAGGTCTTGGAGAAAACGCATGGACGATAGACACAGCACATTGTCTGGTGCGTACTTATCTTGGACTGCCAGAGATGTTGGTTGTTGATGCTATCCATGGCAGCCCTCGTCGTCGTCTTTAAATGCAACTAACCTAAGCTCGACGATTGGCTACTCAAGTTCAGAGCAGAACCCCACGGATTCTTCAACACCAAGCATGGTACAGGCCGCTCGTAAGTCACATTCAGGCAATATAAGCGAGCTGGGTAATAAATTATGACTTATTTCAATACGCGCTCTCCCCTGATGCCTCTCTTTCAAACCCTCCTCATCATACGCCAACCCAGAAATCCTTTCTACCCTCGGCGATGTGTCAACCACAACACTCTCCAACAGCCATCGGATCCAACACCAACCCTCTGTGCGTCCGGATACACCCAGCGGCTCAACATCGCCTTTCACTGCAGCCACAGCACCTGATGTTATCGACAAGATCAGCGTGACCGTCCACTCCCCCAATAAGATCACTCTGGCTCAAATCCTTGAGGAGACGGAGGGCCAGTTGGGTGCCCATAAAAAGCCGCACCATCGGGACGACAACTTTGGGAACGAAGGAGAGACACGGTCTACACCAGACAATTCAAATGAAGGTGACTTTGCGGGTGAAGTGGTGAACCAAGAGAAGGAGGGTAATGTTCGTCACTTCAGTGTCTTTCACTCTCTCCTTGAACCTTATATGTTCTGGATTGTTCAGGCACCCCGGGACTCCGTTCGTGGCGAGCTTTCTGCGAGCTCGCCCATAGTCCGATGTTCTTACTTAGAGGTGCTCATGCATGAATTCTCAAGGCTGAGAATAAGTACAAATACAAGTGAAGAGGTACAGTTTACTATTAGAACACTTCTGGCACTTGTTCACCCCCGTTTTATTATGTATAGGCAGAGAAAACAGCTACCGCCTCCACCACTCCTGCGACGGGTCTTGGGGCGCACCCAGAGCCTAGCAGCCTCCCATCAGCATTACGCCTTCCCACTAAGCTATGCTTAACTGCCATTGAGACGCACCGCAGGCTAGGGCATATATCCTATAAGACCCTTAAGCGCCTGATGGATCGTGGCATGGTATACGGCCTAGAGTTATCACAGGCTAGAGATAAATTCACCTGTGATGCGTGTATTAAAGCTAAGATTACACGCAAACCGCTCCCAAAAGAATCAAGTGAACGCTCAAAGAAAATCAGTGATAAAATATTTTCCGATGTATGGGGACCGGCAAGACATATCACAATTGACAAAAAGTCTTACTATGTTTCCTTCACGGACGATCACTCAAGGGAATCAGTGCTTTATTTAATGAGCACCAAAGACCAAGTCTTTGCCAAATACAAGTTGTATGAGGCAATGATGCTTCGGCAGAGGAATGCGCGCATCAAAACACTCCTTTCAGATAGAGGGGGTGAATACACAAGTGCTGAATTCAATAACTACCTAGATAAGCAAGGTACTCGACACCGATATACTGTTCACAACACCCCAGAACAGAATGGAGTCGCCGAGCGCCTAAACCGCACATTGGTCGAAAAAACGCGTGCAATGCTTCTAGATTCCAATCTCCCTAAGTCATTATGGGGATATGCCATTCAGCATGCCAACTACCTTAAAAATCGCACGCATACACGATCTCTACCGGACAAGACACCCTATGAGATGATTCACCATCAAAAACCGAACTTACAAGATGCTCACGAATGGGGGACGGACGTCTATGTCAAAATCAGACAAGACGATAAATTATTACCTAGAGCCAAGAAAGCTTAGTGGATTGGACACTCTGCTCAAAGCGACGGCCATTGTATATATTGGCCGGATAATCGACGGGTATCTGTGGAGCGGAATATTATATTTGAGGCACCAAAATTGCCTTCAATCACTCCTATTTTACCTACTGACGATCGCACAATTATTGGGCCAAAGGCCATCAAATATAGGCCTATACCACCCGTGCCGGCACCTATTCAGGCGCCAGTACCGTCACATGATCCACGGTTGGGTGAGAGCCGCATTGAAGAAATAATCAAGCGCACACCAGAGAGAGACTTGGAAAATATACAACCGAGTCAAACAGATGTGAGCAGACCTGAAGAAGCTCCTCCACTCAGGAGAAGTGAGAGAATTCGTTTATTACATGAAAGAGCTTCAAAGGCCGGCTCTGGTGACAAATCTCAAGCTGGAGAAGCCGCACATATTAATTTAACCACCTTCGCTTGTGAAGACATTGAGGATGATATACTCAACGATATCACACACTGTCCTGATTTTAATATCCAAAGGAACAAGAGCGAGAGGGATGTATGCGACTACCTAGCAATAAGCGCCGAACCATTAAATGCCGATGAAGATGATTTTGCATATCTTTCAAATGATTTGCAATTGCCTATAACGACTAAAGATGCCCTTAATAATCCTACATGGAAAACAGCCATGGACACTGAGATCCGATCGCAAATCGACAAAGACACCTGGGAACTAACTAAACCCCCTCCGGGTGTGAATATAGTCGGAAGCAAGTGGACTCATGTCATGAAGCACAATCAGAAGGGTGATGTAGTACGTGCAAAATCAAGACTTGTTGCTCAAGGCTTCACACAAACTTTTGGAGTCAATTATGACGAGACTTATGCACCAGTCGTTCGCATGACATCTTTATGCACTATATGCGCAATAGCGGCTAGAAATAATTGGCCTATACATCAAATGGACGTAGACGTTGCATATTTAAATGCACCGCTTGAGGAACCTATCTATATGCGCAAGCCGCCTGGATATTTTAAGGAACAACATGAAAACGTATTATTGCTGAAGAAATGCATATACGGACTCAAACAATCGGGCAGAGAGTGGTATAAGTGTTTATCAAATGCCCTTTATTCTATTAGATTTACGAAATCAGCCTCAGATGCTGCCGTATTCTATAGACATCGGGCAAACGACTATGCTATCATCGGAGCTGCCGTAGATGATCTTACCATCACGGCTACGGATGACTCTATATTACGGGGCGTTAAAGAAGATCTTGAAGCCATCTTCAAGATGAAAGATCTTGGAGAAATCCATTGGCTCCTTAATCTAAAGATCGAATGGGACAAAACAGCCAGAACTATAAGCTTCTCTCAGGAAGCATATATTGAGAAGATTCTCGACCGTTTTAACCTACAAGACACCAAGACACATACCACTCCATTAGATCCTACTTCCAAATTATCCAAAGAACAATGCCCGACTACTGAAGCCGATAAGAAAAACATGGAAAAGATTCCTTATCGACAGGCGATTGGTTCACTCATGTGGGCAGCAGTAGCTACCCGTCCAGATATTTCATTCGCTGTTTCATTACTATCACAGTTTCTAGAGAACCCGGGAACTGCTCATTGGAATGCAGTTAAAAGAGTCTTTAAATATTTAAAAGGAACGAAAGATAAAAAATTAGTCTTAGAGAAGAGTCAAGATGGTCTAGTAGGGTACTCAGATGCCGACTGGGCTTCACAAGACCACAGACACTCCATATCTGCCTACATCTTTCAAATCGACTCCGGGAGCATCTCATGGAGCTGTCAGAAGCAGACGATAGTGGCACTCTCATCCACCGAAGCGGAATTCATTGCTATGACTCATGCCACTAAAGAAGCCATCTGGCTCAAGAACTTCATTACCGAAGTTTTCCAGCCTATCAAAAATCCTATAAAAATATATGCTGACAACCAATCAGCTATTACCATAGCCTATGGTAATCAGCAACATTCGAGGACTAAACACTTCGACATACAACTCTACTTTATCAGGGATACGATTGAGGGGAAGAAGATTACAATCGAATACCTCCCAACCGATCAAATGCTCGCAGACATCCTCACAAAGGGTTTACCAGGACCCAGAGTGAAGATTCTCACCGAAAAGCTCGGCATATATTGAGCTTGAGGGGGCGTGTTGGGTGCAAACTAGCATCTCACCCCTGAGAGGTCAACCTCAATATATTGTATTATTACATCGATTTTGGTACCAAACAGTGCGCTTTTGAACTCTTTATTTTTCTCGATTTTATTTGTATTTTTATCCTCATTATTGAGGAAGTTATTCGTGTTCTACTATGTACACTACTTACGGGCGCTTGTCCACGCACGACGCGACTAGCGTGGCCGGCTCCCTGGATTTGGAACCGGCAGCCTGGCTCAAACCTTCGATAGGGTCAAAGCCTGGCTGCAAGGTATATGCGGGTGAGACACAACCCACACAAAGCCTCCCTCCTCAGTTATTGACTATACTGAGGAGGTGAGTTGTATAGTATTATGTACAAAGCCTCAGGGCTAATTTCTCTGTTATTTCTTTTGTAAGATAAATAAATTAGGTATATTTTCGAATATACATCTCAGTTATTGACTATACTGAGGAGATAAATAAATTAGCTGCCTAGAAAACTCTTCAATCCTACTGTATTTGCTCATAATCCCATCAAACTACTAGAGTGAGAGGGAAAGCAGTCACATTGACGTTGAAAGATACATTATATGCTCCTAAAATCTCCTTCACCCTTATTTCCATAGGCCGATGCGATGATGCCGGTAACCGGACAGAGTTTGCATCACAAAAATGCACTATAAAGAATTCGTCTGGCCATATTTTATTACAGGCACCTAAATTACACGGCCTATATCGTTTGGACAATCAGTCAACTCAACATTCCACTAAGCTATGCTTAACCGCCATCGAGACGCACCGCAGGCTAGGGCACATATCATATAAGACCCTTAAGCGCCTGATGGATCGTGGCATGGTTTACGGCCTAGAATTATCACAGGCTAGAGATAAATTCACCTGTGATGCGTGTATTAAAGCTAAGATTACACGCAAACCGCTCCCAACAGAATCAAGTGAGCGCTCAAAGAAAATCGGTGATAAAATATTTTCCGATGTATGGGGACCGGCGAGACATATTACAATTGACAAAAAATCTTACTATGTTTCCTTCACGGACGATCACTCAAGGGAATCAGTGCTTTATTTAATGAGCACTAAAGACCAGGTCTTTGCCAAATACAAGTTGTATGAGGCAATGATGCTTCGGCAGAGGAATGCGCACATCAAAACACTCCTTTCAGATAGAGGGGGTGAATACACAAGTGCTGAATTCAATAACTACCTAGATAAGCAAGGTACTCGACACCGATACACTGTTCACGATACCCCAGAACAGAATGGAGTCGCCGAGCGCCTAAACCGCACATTGGTCGAAAAAACGCGTGCAATGCTTCTAGATTCCAATCTCCCTAAGTCATTATGGGGGTATGCCATTCAGCATGCCAACTACCTTAAAAATCGCACGCATACACGATCTCTACCGGACAAGACACCCTATGAGATGATTCACCATCAAAAACCGAACTTACAAGATGCTCACGAATGGGGGACGGACGTCTATGTCAAAATCAGACAAGACGATAAATTATTACCTAGAGCCAAGAAAGCTAAGTGGATTGGACACTCTGCTCAAAGCGACGGCCATTGTATATATTGGCCGGATAGTCGATGGGTATCTGTGGAGCGAAATATTATATTTGAGGCACCAAAATTACCTTCAATCACTCCTATTTTACCTACTGATGATCGCACAATTATTGGGCCAAAGGCTATCAAATACAGGCCTATACCACCCGTGCCGGCACCTATTCAGGCGCCAGTACCGTCACGTGATCCACGGTTGGGTGAGAGCCGCATTGAAGAAATAATCGAGCGCACACCAGTGAGAGACTTGGAAAATATACAACCAAGTCAAACAGATGTGAGCAGACCTGAAGAAGCTCCTCCACTCAGAAGAAGTGAGAGAATCCATTTATTACATGAAAGAGCTTCAAAGGCCGGCTCCGGTGACAAATCTCAAGCTGGAGAAGCCGCACATATCAATTTAACCACCCTCGCTTGTGAAGACGTTGAGGATGATATACTCAACGATATCAGCCACTGTCCTGATTTTTATATTGACAAGAACAAGAGCGAGAGGGATGTATGCGACTACCTAGCAATAAGCGCCGAACCATTAAATGCCGATGAAGATGATTTTGCATATCTATCAAACGATTTGCAATTGCCTATAACGACTAAAGATGCCCTTAATAATCCTACATGGAAGACAGCCATGGACACTGAGATCCGATCGCAAATCGATAAAGACACCTGGGAACTCACTAAACCCCCTCCGGGTGTGAATATAGTCGGAAGCAAGTGGACTCATGTCATGAAGCACAATCAGAAGGGTGATGTAGTACGTGCAAAATCAAGACTTGTTGCTCAAGGCTTCACACAAACTTTTGGAGTCGATTATGACGAGACTTATGCACCAGTCGTTCGCATGACATCTTTACGCACTATATGTGCAATAGCGGCTAGAAATAATTGGCCTATACATCAAATGGACGTAGACGTTGCATACCTAAATGCACCGCTTGAGGAACCTATCTATATGCGCAAGCCACCCGGATATTTTGAGGAACAACATGAAAACGTATTATTGCTGAAGAAATGCATATACGGACTCAAACAATTGGGCAGAGAGTGGTATAAGTGTTTATCAAATGCCCTTTATTCTATTGGATTTACGAAATCAGGCTCAGATGCTGCAGTATTCTATAGACATCGGGCAAACGACTATGCTATCATCGGAGCTGCCGTAGATGATCTCACCATCACAGCTACGGACGACCCTATATTACGAGGCGTTAAAGAAGATCTCGAAGCCATCTTCAAGATGAAAGATCTTGGAGAAATCCACTGGCTCCTTAATCTAAAGATCGAACGGGATAAAGCAGCCGGAACCATAAGCTTCTCTCAAGAAGCATATATTGATAAAATACTCGACCGTTTTAACCTACAAGATGCCAAAACACACACCACTCCATTGGATCCAACTTCCAAATTATCTAAAGAACAATGCCCGACTACTGAAGCCGATAAGAAAAACATGGAAAAGATTCCTTACCGATAGGCGATTGGTTCACTCATGTGGGCAGCAGTAGCTACCCATCCAGATATCTCATTCGCTGTTTCATTATTATCTCAGTTCCTAGAAAACCCGGGAATTGCTCACTGGAATGCAGTTAAAAGAGTATTTAAATACTTGAAGGGCATGAAAGATAAGAAGTTAGTCTTAGGGAAGAGTCGAGACGGCCTAGTAGGATACTCAGATGCCGACTGGGCTTCACAAGACCACAGACATTCTATATCAGCCTACATCTTTCAAATCGACTCCGGGAGCATCTCATGGAGCTGTCAGAAGCAGACGATAGTGGCACTCTCATCCACCGAAGTGGAATTCATTGCTATGACTCATGCCACTAAAGAAGCGATTTGGCTCAAGAACTTCATTACCAAAGTTTTCCAGCCCATTAAAAATCCTATTAAAATATATGCTGACAACCAATCAGCTATTACCATAGCCTACGGTAATCAGCAACATTCGAGGACCAAACACTTCGACATACGACTCTACTTTATCAGGGATACGATTGAGGGGAAGAAGATAACAATCGAATACCTCCCAACCGATCAAATGCTCGCAGACATCCTCACAAAGGGCTTACCAGGACCCAGAGTGAAGATTCTCACAGAAAAGCTCGGCATATATTGAGCTTGAGGGGGCGTGTTGGGTGCAATTTAGCATCTCACCCCTGAGAGACCAACCTCAATATATTGTAATATTAAATCGATTTTGGTATCATTCAGTGCGCTTTTGAATTCTTATTTTTTCTTGATTTTATTTGTATTTTTATCCTCATTATTGAGGGAGTTATTCTCATTCTATTGTGTACGCTACTTACGGGCGCCTGTCCACACACGACGCGACTAGCGTGGCCGGCTCCCTGGATTTGGAACCGGCAGCCTGGCTCAAACCTTCGATAGGGTCAAGGGCTGGCTGCAAGGTATATGCGGGTGAGACACAACCCGCGCAAAGCCTCCCTCCTCAGTTATTGACTATACTGAGGAGGTGAGTTGTATAATATTATGTACAAAGCCTCAGGGCTAATTTCTTTTTTATTTCTTTTGTAAGATAAATAAATTAGGTATATTTTCGAATATACATCTGAGTTATTGACTATACTGAGGAGATAAATAAATTAGCTGCCTAGAAAATTCTTCAATCCTACTGTACTTGCTCATAATCTCATCAGATAATCCATGGTCCCCTTCAGATATCGAAAGAGGTGTTTGACTGCTTTCCAATGTGCCATGCCAGGGTTCTGATTGAACCGACACAAGACTCCAACAGCATAGGAAATGTCAGGGCGAGTTGCAACTGACAGATACATCATGGAGCCAACAGCTGATGCATAGGGAATGTTCTTCATCTCAGCAATCTCCTCAGGAGTCGTAGGGGACATGGAGGATGACAATTTGAGACCTGGGTCTATGGGAGTGGTGACAGGCGCACTGTCTGCAAGGTTGTAGCGATCAAGCATGTCAGAGATATACTGACACTGTGAGAGGCAGAGACGTCGTTGTGAGCGGTCCCGAGTGATTTCAATGCCAAGTAGGCTGGAAGTAGGGCCAAGATCACGTAGCTTGAACCGTTTTGCAAGTTCAGTTTTCACATGTGAGATGGCAGACAGAGATTTGGAAGCAAGGGTGAGATCGTCAACAAAGACAGGGACTAGGATTTTGACATTGTCTCTGAGCCAGATGTAGATGCTGGTGTCAGACTTGATGCAAGTGAAGCCTAACTCATGTAAGACGGTATCCAGCTTCTTGTTCCACACCCTGGGGGACTGTTTGAGTCCATAAAGCGCTTTGAGAAGTCTCCAAACATGATTTGGTCCACCCTGGTGAAATCCCTCAGGCTGCTGAAGATAGACCTCTGTGTCAATTTCACCATTCAGGAACGCACTGGAAATGTCAAGGGATTCAAGTTCCAGGTCCTCAATGGCAGCAATGGCCAGAATGGCATGAAGGGCAGCAAACTTGGCAGTGGGTGCAAATGTCTCTGTGTAATCAAGTCCAGGACGCTGACTGTAGCCCTTGGCCACAAGACGAGCCTTGTAATGCTCAATGGAGCCATCAGGACGACGTTTGACCTTGAACACCCAACGAGAGCCAACAGCTTTATGACCAGCAGGGAGCTTGACCAGTTCCCAAGTGCCATTTGTCACCAATGCCTGAATCTCCTCCATAGCAGCATCAAGGTAAAGCTGACCATCTGGACGCTTCAATGCCTCTGCAAGTGTTCGTGGCTCCATCCCACTGACTTTGAAGACATACTCCATGGCAGCAGCAGGAGATAGCAACTCATCTGGATGACATGACATAGAAGTGAGACCAGCTGCCTCTTCAACAGGCTCATCCTCATCCTCATCATTGGACTCAGGAGAGACATTGTGATGAACTGTGTCATGATCAATCTTCCAGAACTCTCTGGGAGGATGACGAATACGAGTGCTGCGACGCAAAGGAGCAGGATCAGGGACCGGTGCAGGGACTGGTGCAGGGACTGGTGCAGGATCAGGGACAGGTACAGGCACAGGCAGTTGATCCGGTGCAGGGATTGGTGCAGGAGAAAGAGATTGGATTTGAGTTCTAACCACTTCTGGCATATCTTCTGAGACGTCAATCAACTGTGCAGGAGTTGGAGCAGGATGCAAATGTGGTAAAGGGGATGATACAGGGAAGACACGCTCATCAAATTCAGCATCGTTGCTGATTAGGGTCTTGCGAGTGTTAGGATTCCAGAACTTCCAACCTTTGACACCAGGAGGATAACCAATGAAGACACATTTCTGAGTGTGTGACTCAAGTCCCTTGTGCTGGTCCTTCTGAACATGGACATAGGCAGTGCAGCCCCAGACACGAAGGTGTTGAACAGATGGTTTCTTGCCATACCATGCCTGAAATGGAGTAATGTCATGAAGAGAACGAGTGGGAATGCGGTTCCAGATGTGGACATAGGCAGCCAATGCTTCTCCCCAGAATGATGCAGGTAGTTTAGATTCAGCAAGCATTGTCAGGGGACGACCCTCTTCAAACTCCAGTCCAACTCCGAGGTTCCATTACAAACCCCGATCAGTTCCGAGGCCTGATACAGGTCCGAAGTCCTACTTCGAACTCCGACCAACTCCGAGGCTAAAAGGCCCAGAAACCACCGAGTAGAGACAGAAAGGTCTTAACACATAATGACTAGAGCTCGGAACAGATACCCGAGCCTCGGACTTAGTACCAAGAGATTGGCTCTACAAACTCCGATGTATTGATTTGTAAGCTAGTGCACAGACCACCCATATAAAGGGTATAAAAGGGGCTCACCAGCAGCGGGATCCTTAGACTTTCCTCTTTGGATTCCCCCTGCTTAGGTGAGGACTCCACATGTATTTAAGTAGTAGATAATTAAACGCTTTGGATTCCCCCTGCTTAGTTCGCCTCCGAGATATACCTCGGGGCTGTAAGAGGGTTGCCCTTACAAGCATGGTGGTAATGGCCTCAGCAGCTGTACGATTGGCACGTTCTGCAACTCCATTCTGCTGTGGACTGGCGCGAACAGTGTGTTGGCATTCAATTCCATGTAGATCTGTAAAAGCCTGAAACTCCATGGACATGTATTCCCCACCCTTGTCATCACGCAAACCCTTGATCTTCAGGCCAAGCTGTCTCTCTGCCCAAGCCTTGTACTGCTTAAATGCCGCAAACACCTCATCCTTGGTGCAGAGAGGGTGGAAAGAGCGAAAGTGTGTCTTGTCATCAATGAACAGAACCCAATATCTATACCCAGAATGGGTGCGCACAGGGAGAGGTCCATGGAGATCAGTGTGGACAAGGTCGAGTGGCTTAGATGCGCAAGTAGATGAAGAAGGAAAGGGATTCTGATGTTGTTTGCCGGCAAGACATGGTTCGCAGACAGGATCAGGGTATTGCTGTGACTTGAGCACCAAACCGTCAACCAGATCACCCTTGACAAGGCGTTTGACACTCTCTATGTTCATATGTGCAAGACGACGATGCCAGAGGGAGAGATCCATGACACAAGTGCTGGAAAAGTTCACAGACTCGTACACAGGAATGGTAGAACCGTCAAGGAGAGCAGTGTTGTGAGTGCTCACAGAAGCGGTGAAGAGAAGGTTTCCACTCTGAGTGAATGTAATGCGATCATGGACAATGGTAACAGTGAACTGCTTTTGGCGAGTGAGGTATAACACAGAGAGGAGATTGTTGCGCAATGCAGGAACATGGAGCACTCGAGTAAACTCTAAAGTGCGCTTCCGAACACCATCTACCACCAGTGCAAATTGGACAGTGCCAACTCCAGTAGAATAGACAACTTGGTGGTCTGCAAGCTGAATGGGAATGACAAGTGGACGAAAATTACGTATCCAGTGTCGATGAGGAGTCATATGAGATGTAGCACCGGTGTCTGCAATCAAATCATACTCAGCATTGAGCTGAGGTGGTGTGGAAGAGAGTGCAAAGGCAGAAAATGATGCAGCACTGGGATTTCGATCAAAATCGACATCAGGGGTCAAAATTGGAGCAGATAAGATAGTGTTGGTGTGCACAATGATGTTAGATGGTGCAGATTGCTTCTGAGCACGATTTTGACGCTGAGAATTCGAGTTTGCAGATAGAAAATGATGACAGCTGTCCTGGGAATGTCCCTGGTGTGTGCAGAGTGCACAAAACTTCGATTTGGGTGTAATAGAGGTAGTAGATGAAGCAGGGAGCTGTATAGGTGCAGGAGCAATGGTAAAAGACTCCTGGAGGTGTACAAACTCGAGTTTTGACCACATCCTGACTGGATCCTCAGCAATACCCTCAAAATGACCCCTCTGATCAAGCTGAACACCTAAAAAGATGACTCCAGTTGCCATAGATGCATCCTCATCCCAAATGGCTGCCTTGACAGCATCAACAGGCCTGACCCTCCTTCCAATGACAATCTGCCATACTCTCTTGCTCTGTAACACAGCCCTCATCTCTCCTCTCCACTGGGAGTAGTTGGTGTTGTTGAGGAGGGTGATATGAAAGCAGGAGGGCTGACAGGGGAAAAGAGCAGGATGAGACCTGGACATGATAAGGATTTTGCGAAGTCAAATGTTGACGGATAAGGCTGAAAATTGGAGAGGAGGTGGATGGAACCTGTTGGAAGGTGCGTGCAAAAATTTAGGAGGATTGGACAAGTGTGTGTTGCAGTGTGGGATGATTAAGATGCGGGGCCCATAACCTGTTGACAGGGAAGGTCTAGAGACTCTTAACTGTCACACACAGAGAGCAACAATGGCCTTTGGGGCTTGTCAATCTATAGTATAAAGTTTAATTGTGGCGCTTGGGGGCGTTTTTAGTCAGCATTTATATAATCCATTCCCACACTCCAGTTCAGGGCAAAGGGCATCCAGTCATGTGACTGGTTCAACCATCACGTCTCGATCGCGTCTCTTTTCTTCCCCCCACCAACCAACCCACCCGGTGCACACCAGCGCACCCCACATCCTGACTGCCTGACACTCAGGAAGTGCGGTGCGCTGGTGTCGCCGCATCGTGCGTGGTAGAGGAAAGACCTCAGCTTGCGGTGGGTGCACAACACAAACATGCAGCGTACCCAGCACAGGCCATGGTCTCTCCTCCCACCATAGCTCCGTTCCCGACAACACGCACGACCCGACGACACGAACGCACCCCGCCTCCTGACAGCCCCACAGGTAGGGTTGTCAGGACGTGCAGTGCGCTGGTGTCATGGCATCGTGCGTGATGGAGGAAAAACCTCAGAATGCCGCATGTTCGCATTGTGCACCCACTGCACGCCGTCCTTCCTCCCACCATCGCCGTGCTCCCGACCACATGCACGACACAGTGCACACCTGTGCACTTCGGACGTGCAGTGCGCCGGTGTCGCCGTGTCATGCATCGTGTCAGGTGCCCTACAGCCTGGGCCACGCGCTTACATGTTGCACCGACTACCGCTACGAAGGCGATGACCGCTAACCGATGTTTTCCTCCACCACGCACGATGCGGCGGGACCTCGGCGTGCGGTGGGTGCATGACGCGAACATGCGCTGCACCCAGCACACGCCGACCTCTTTCCTCCCACCATGGCCACGCTCCTGACCACACGAACGATGCGGTGACACCAACGCACCCCACCTCCCGACATCCCGACGTGTGGGGCTGTCAGGACTTGCGGTGCGCTGATGTCGTGCGTCGTGTCGGGTGCCGTACACCCTGTGTAAGCAACGGTCGAGGAGCGCCGCATCGAGACCCCAAGACGACCATGAAGAGATCCACCTCTTTTGTGGGCTTGGCTGGTTCAAGCTTGGTGTTATCGAGACCGTGCTGGGGTTTCGAACTACTTCGTTCACATTGCCTTCACGTGTACGATCCTCCGCTTCATTGCCTGTGGCACGCTAGGGTAAGTTCCTCTCGGTTTATTGAGGTACGTGTCCGATCTCATTTTTTTCAGCCCAACGGTGAAACCTGAATGGTGCATCAGCATCGAGCCCATGGTATGTACCTTTTTTTTTTTTGTGGCTTATTATCGTTTTAATCACGCCGTTCAAGAGTGGAAAATCTTGCCCAGGAAGGAAATCTATTGAAAAGGGAATACAATACTAAATGTGTGAGCGGCGACATGTATCATGATGGAGCGCGTGATTGTAGACATCTATCACCGTGAGTTTCTTCTCCGCATTCCTAGCATCGGATCAATTGAGATTTAACAAGTGCCCGTCTGATGACCTGTTAAGACTCTGAAACACTTAAGAACCGAAAAACAATGGTGATAACTTACTGGTAACTGTTTGACTGCATACAGTGTAGGGACCTGTTATTAACAGGTTTACAACCCCTTCACCCCGACAATGTCTTCTTTGTTTTTCGTTAGAAATAGACACACTGATATGTATTTGAAGCCACCTATACTAACCCATACAGACTTAGCACGCCGATTTTGACGACTCAGCCATCCGTCAGATGCCTAGAATAGGATCTTCTTCTTTCACCTTAATATTCAGCCGTTGTGACTGAATTCATTCGAAGCGCTTCGGTATCCAACCTGTTGCCGATGAGGCCTTTGAAGAAGTCCCAATCTCTGCGGGAGAACAAGATCAAATTTTGTATGACGCATTCATTCATGGCTAATACGCTTTATACATCTCTAACATAATTCTATAGAAAAACACGTCCATATCTAGACCCAGAAATGCTTGAGCTTATTAGACCTCTATTGGCGGTTTATTCGGATGCTCACCTTCAACTTAAATCTGCACGGGATATTCTTCCCTCAATGGTATCTCAGTTTTTATACGACGATATATCTCCTCCACGTGGCGACCCCAATGCAATATGTTCACAGAGAACCATGCATCGACCCTCGGTCCGCCCGCTCGCCTCCCTGCCTCCCTAATCTGCCTTGCTTTCTTTCGTACCTACACCGTGCAGCCGCCCACATCTGACCGAACGTAGTAATTCATATGCTACAACAC
>QLPI01003813.1:0-18543 GCA_003314275.1 Chroogomphus rutilus | reverse complement strand
GACATGTGAAATAAGGAATGTGAGACAACAAGGTATGCAGAGCATGTGGGTATTGTCCACAACGAATAAAATTAGAATGAAGGAATGGAAACGGGGATAGAACAATAAAGGATAGAATAATAGTCGCGTGGCCAAGGTAGGACAATAGGAGCAACTGACTATAAAACAATGGAGCTATAGCCGAGGATAATACAAGGGCAGGAAGTCCCGAGATGAGGTGGGTCGAGGATTATGGAGCGGATGGTGCAGGATTAATGGATGGTGAGTGGAGTAGAGCATGAGGGGTAATTGGCAAGGAGTGTAGGTGTAGATGTGCTGGGCCGAGACCGGCATACCAAGTGACGTGTATGCGGCGTGGACACTTGTACGTGGACATAGGATGGTTGCTCGGTCAGCACTGCCGAATTACCGGGTCTCGGTACATGTACTTGACAGTATCCCCCCCTTAGCGGCTGAACCCATGAAGCCGGAAATTAAATTTAAAGTTTTGGGACACCTAAACATAATGTCACGGGTGTGTTTGGGAACCTCTTAGGCTTCCAATCAGACAACAACATCACCTCATTGATCCAAAACCAAAAACTCGGAAGAAATGAGCACCGAGGCCGAAAATAATGTTCGGGACCTCAAAGAGGGACGGATCGCTCATCAGCGTGATCAGGAGGAGAAAGAAGAGATGGAGCGGGCAGCCCAAGGGGCCATCGAGGGTACGGAGGGGGTGGACGAGGGGGTCGTTTTGGTGGGGGTAGCATCCCCAGGATTGGACGAGACGGCTGCTACCAGGAACTTGGTAGTAGAAGGTCAAATGGCTGTGGATGGAGCGGAACATGGCCAAGAGGCCAAAAACCAAGCGGCCGAGACAGCCAAATGGAGAGAAACCCCCAGAACATCGGGAATCCTGAAGGTTCCAGAGCGGAAGAGGGGTAGGAGTGCGGAAGCGGGGCCTAGTATGAGGCCGAGTAAGAGGGGACATGGTAGAGGGGCCCAGGTGAGTGATAGTTGGCTACTAATGTTTCTGTTGTTGATTTATTTTAATAGTGTAAAGACAAGCTGACCTGGGAGTGGTCGCCGTCACTTCATCTGCCTTGCAAGAATTGCAAGAGACGAGAGGAGGACTGCTAAGTGAAGGCCATAGGGGCCACCTGTGGAGCATGCCGATCTCACAGTTTAGCTGCACCCCGGATATCCCAGGCTAAGAGCTGCCGGGTTGTTCGGGAGGAGGATAAGGAAGAGATGGAGCTGGAGAGCGAGGAGGGTACAGATGAGGTGGAGAAACCACCGAAGAAGAGATCGAGGTGGGCCCATGTTATGCAGCTGAGCGGGGGGACTCCTGTAGGAGTACCGCGGATTGGGGCGTCAGAAAGGAGGGGGACGAAGGAGGTAATAGAAGACCTTCTCAAAAGGATCCGTCAGTTAGAGGATGCGGTATTCCCAATACCGAAGGGGAGTTCGAGAGGTTTGGGAGGTGCAGGAGAGTTGGGAGGAAGGGAGAATCGGCTGAATGATGGGGGGTCGGGTAAGGAGGAGGATCAGGGGAAGGGGGAGCAGAAGGGGGATGAGGGTGAGGATGATTGTGATACCGAGATAATTGAAATTGATTAAAATATATATATATATGTTTTTCTTTATTTTTTTTTTTTTTGAATTGAAAGGGAAAGAACATGCAGGAAAAGTGAAGTGGTTGTGCCAGGTGGTTTGGCACATTTGGACATGATAAACAGAAGGGAAGAGATGTTGATGGTGGAATGAGGGGACGTATTCGGAAGTGGAGATAGTCATAAGGTCGTGAGTGGAGTGTCAGGATGATGTAGGGGTGGGACTGAGGGAACAGAGGAAGTGAAGGACGGGACAGAGAGTGGTGAATGGAGGGGTTTTGCAGGGAGGGGATGTTTTTTTTTTTTTTTTTGGGAGGGGAGATTGCATAGTTCGAAGTATTTCTAGCTAGTTGCCACCCTCCCCTTTTAGGTAGACATCCCAACATCTACTAAAGGTGTCGGCCTCTAGCCGATAAGAGCGGAGAAAACTCGTAAAGGCATATAATGTGCATATACGGAGTGAATAAATGGGAATGGATGGGGACGGACGGAAGAGACCTTTGCCGAACGTGCCGAATGATGACGCTGACCGAGAGGTCCCAGCCAAAAACTTGCCAGCTGTTCTGGTATACAAGCGTGCACAAGGCAGTTGCATTGACTAGGGCTATTGGCAGAGCTTCCAGCGATGGAACAGGATCCTGGGTGAGGCTTTTGGAACAGTGGCAAGAGCCGACTGGACCGAAGCCATCGGGATGCACCTAAAAGCGTTAGTGGCTTGATGGAATGTAATACTGCCCAATACCCTGTTAATCAACGGATTATAGTAGGTGAGCGAGTTGTGACCGAATATTGCTGACCGACGGATATAGTGACATGACAGATGGATGGGTGGACTGAAATTGTCCGGATGGAAGATCTAGTAATATGTCTATATGTTCAGTAATAACTGAATTTTTGCAGTACTAGATCAGAAAATTCCAAACGAAAATGAAGTAAAAGGGTAGTTGTGAACGAATGCTGATATGTAAGATGGGTTGCCGAGAACATTCGGTACCCAAGTCGGATGACGGGACAAAATAAAAAAATGAGGAGGAGAGGAAGACGTAGCAGCATTGATCTGAGCCTCACTACTGGCATCTGCTGAGTCAACACAACTCTCGGTGTGCTTAGAGGCCAATTGGATGGCGACCTAGTTCTCGGTTGCCATTGCTGAATCTTCAACTTTAGTGTCCAGAGTACCAGTTGCCTGGGGGATGGGGTCAGGAGTGGTAGTTACACGGGTTTTGGTTACTTTGGGGCACCCGGCAATTTTGTGATTTTTTGTGGCACAAAGAAGACACAGGTTGTTGATTATGCATCTCTGTTGTTCAATTGGGAGGAGCTTGCCATCCTTGCCGAGGATTTTGGTGTACTCGGGTTGATTGGGCTGAAATTGTTTACTGTCCTTGTTTTTTGACATGTTTTTGTTGCTGCTATTATTTCATGAGGTCATAATCGTAAGTAAGGCATGGGAAGTAGTGTGATTCTGGGTATACTGTCAAGCTTCGGGTACTGACGGACTTCGGGACTGCCGAAGGGTCAGACGGACAATGGCCAAGTCCTGCAGGCCAAGAGTAGTGGCATTGGCTTCAACGTACTCGTGCATTGCACCCTACTTGCCATGCATGCCACCGATTTGCAACAGATGGATACTTGGGAGGATGCTGCTGATGCCGGCCCGAGTCAAGGACTTAACAGAGGGGAAGAAGGTAGAAGGGCCTAAGCCTAGTCGATACCCAGAATGAGGAAATATGTACATGCATGTCTTACTTATATAGGTTCAAGAGGTGACATGTGAAATAAGGAATGTGAGACAACAAGGTATGCAGAGCATGTGGGTATTGTCCACAACGAATAAAATTAGAATGAAGGAATGCAAACGGGGATAGAACAATAAAGGATAGAATAATAGTCATGTGGCCAAGGGTAGGACAATAGGAGCAACTGACTATAAAACAATGGAGCTATGGCCGAGGATAATACAAGGGCAGGAAGTCCTGAGGTGAGGTGGGTCAAGGATTATGGAGCAGATGGTGCGGGATTAATGGATGGTGAGTAGAGTAGAGCATGAGGGGTAATTGGCAAGGAGTGTAGGTGTGGATGTGCTGGGCCGAGATCGGCATACCAAGTGATGTGTATGTGGCATGGACACTTGTACGTGGACATAGGATGGTTGCTCGGTCAGCACTGCCGAATTACCAGGTCTCGGTACATGTACTTGACATGTATCCATATTCCCCTACACCTCTATCAGCTTCCCCATCCTATTCCAGCCCATACACCCCCAAACCATCAAGTTATTCCCCCCTCTATGTTTGACAGTTGGTGTGATGGTCCTGTCTGATACTGGTTCCCCTTGTTGCTTCCAAACATACACCTTCCTATCTGACCCAATCCTACAGATTTTTGTCTCATTAGTCTACAACCTCCTCTTCCAGTCCTCCAAAGTCCAATTTTCATGGTATTAGGCAAACTTTAGACATTGCTGAGGATGATGTTGAGGTGAAAAGAATGACCAGACTAGGGTTTGAACCCAGGGCTATAGCATATTTAGCTATGGTGTTAACCACTACACCATCTAGTCTGCATGGATAACCTTTCAGGATGACTCATTTAATGAAGACCACTTCATGTTGAGTGACAGAGCCCTATTCAGTTATCAGATTGTCAATACTACTCATAGAGCTCTGTATTATCTTAGATATTCATTAAGACTCATGAGGTATGAATAGTATATGGGATTAGACAACCCAACAGATGAGACCCCTTGAGCATAAGGACTTTCTTCTTTGTTGCTGATCTAAAGTCAGCTTCCTTCAACACATTCCTAACAGTCTTAGAAGTGACAGAGGTAGATATGATGGAATTTATGAATTGGGTGGTTTGAATAGTATTTTCAAGCTTCCCAGAGCTGATTTGATGGATAATTGACTGTTTATCATAAGGGGAAAGCTTGGAAGGATGGCCACCAGGATGATTTTCTTTATCCCCCTCTACCTCTCTACTGATCCTGCCAATAGTACCCTTCCCCAGGCCAGTCCTAGCTTGAATTTGATGATGGGAATACCCCTCATTGAGGAGAGAAACAACAGAAGAATGCTTTTTAGTAGAGATGGATTTTATAGTGGTGGTAAGGAGTCAAAGAGATGAATGAACAAAGTTCAACATGCCAAATCAATACAAATAAGGTCACATGACATGTTGATGATTCACATGACCTACTCCTATCTTATACTGGTGTGTAACATTGAAAATCAGAGAAAATAATAGAGGGATAAAAAACTGCCCCAATAAGTGATTATTTTGTTTGATTTATTGAGCAATGATTTTTGATTAAGGTAGAAGACAAACAGTTTCCATTAAGGTCACATGACTCAAATGTCACATCCACCATTTTGCACAAGGATCTGGCAACATTGACAAAAAAATGATTTTGAGACCACATGTCAAGTCCACGTACCGAGACCCATCCGCCGGCAGTACCGACCGAGCAAACATCCTATATCTACGACCAAGTGTCCACGCCGCATGCATAACACTTGGTGCACCGGTCTCAGCTCGGTACATCCGCCATCCACACTCCTCGGTCCGTTTCACCTCGGGACTTTCTGTCCTTGTATTATCCTCGGTCATGACTCCGTTGTTTTATACTCGGCCACTCCTTATTGTCCTATCTTGAGTCACAATTCTATTATCCTATCCTTTATTGTTCTATCCCCGTTTTTCATTCCTTGTTCTAATTTTACTCATTGTGGATAATAGCCGCATGCTCTGCATACCTTGTTGTCCCACATTCCTTATTCTACATGTCGCTTCTTAAACCTATATAAGTAGGACATGCATGTACATATTCCCTCATTCTGGGTATCGACTAGGTTTAGGCCCTTCTACCTTCTTCTCTTCTGTTAAGTCCTCGACTCGGGCTGGCACCATCAGCATCCCCCCGAGTATCTGTCTGTTGCAAATACAGTGGCACGCATGGCAAGTAGGGCGCAACGCACGAGTACGTTGAAGCCAATGCCACTACTCTTGGCCTGCAGGACTTGGCCATAGTCCGCCCGACCTTTTGCCAACACCCCTCGGCAGTACCGAAGTCCATCAGTAACCAAAGCTTGACACCACAGACCAATGGCATGGAACTATATGTACATGGTCTTGGTTTTACTTTTTGAAAAAAATCACTATTGCAAATGTAGTATATTCAAACTCTCAAACATCTTCCCAAAATTCACAATCACATTTTTAAGCAGTCTGACACTGTCAAAAAATTTTTGGTCACAAAAATTTTGCACTGATGTAATCACCTATATAAGGAAATATTCCATATATAGAAAGACATTCTCACAAGTAAGGTAGAGGACATATGGATTCCACTAAGGTCATGTGACTCAAGTGTTATATCCACCATTTTGCACAAGGATCTGACAACATGCCAGATAATATTTTAGCTGAGGTGGACAAGGCTGATATTATATAGTGCAGTTGAATCATTATTTCCATAAAAAATCACCATCCACTGTAGCAGAATATATAATTTTTACTTGACAACAAAAAAATTTGTGCCTGTGACTGTGACCAACATATCACATGACCTTAGCAGAAACCGTTTGTCTTCTACCTTAGACTCACCTGATTTCTCAAGTTGGTAGATAGTTAAATGTTCTAGTATATTATGTGAAATTTTCAGAACTTTTGATAATGGCATTCCTTTACAAAATATCAATCTTTCTAAAATGCACAAACATTAGGGCAGTTATTTGACCCACTGTATGATATAGAGGTGGAAATTGATAGAAGAAGTGTATGAGGTTGTCCTTTGGTTAGCTTGATCTTCTATAAAGGCATCACTATTGACAAGGTCACAACAACAAGATACTCTAATATTTATTAGCTGAAAGGAGATATTTCACCTGGTGTAGTAGTAATCCTTAGAGATCAAGCTAAGGGGTAACTATCATACCAGTCACAACCCTATACCCATAGAATGGAAAACATATAAATGGGGAAAAGATTGACTAAACCCTGACATGAATTATGGAAATTATTTTGGAACCTAAGAAGCTATCAGGAACCACTACGCCGGCATGCCTGACTGTTCAAATCAGCCTGTTCAGCCTAATTCTGCCTTCATTTGCCTATTCAGCCATACATTCATCAGCCTTTGAATTCAATGCACCTTGTGTATTTGTCTTAGTATCACATGCAACATTCAATATGCTCCACTTATTACATCCATCTGTTAAGCACTGAGAATGCCAACGATGCATGGGCTGAGTACTATTTTAATAGTACTAACTTTACGATATTGGTGGGAATCAGCCAAGTCCTGTAGACCGATTGGGGTGGCTTGGCTTCAACATACTCATGTGTTACACCCTACTTTCCATGCATGCTACTGATTTAGGACAGAAAAGATACCCAGGAGAGTGCCAAGAGTGTCAGCCCAAGTAGAGGACTTCAGATAGGAGAAGGGAAGACAAGAAGGCATATGCCAAGTCTTTATTCAGAACGAGGAAAATATCTACATGCATGTACTACTTATATAGGTTAAGAAGTGAGATGTGGAATCAGGGTAGCATAAGACATGGAGAAACAATAAGGTATGTAGAGCATGTGGAGGTATTGTCCACAGTAATCAAGAATAGAACAAAGAAGTGTAAATGGGAATAGAACAATGAAAATATGACTGGGCATAAAATAATAAGAGTGCGAACAATAGAAGGTGACCAAATATAAAACATAACAGTCATGACCAAGGATAAAACAATAGGAAATATCCCAAGATAAAATGGATTGGAAATAAAAGGATAAACAGATTGTGAATAATGGAAAATAAATGAAAGAGAAGTGGAATGATGAATAGAGTGAATGATGAATGTGCTGATGTAAAAGGCAACAAATTCCCACAGTGATGTGTTCTTTCAACTGGGCCAAAAGGCCACTATGCCAGGTTATCTGGCATTAGTCTGTGGGCACTATTTAAACAGCAACTTGTTACATGTATTCACCAACCATTGCAATGGTATGTAACAGCTGAGCTGTTACGATATAAAAGAATGATGTAGTTGTAATAAATATAATATCTCCTAAGGTCAAAGCAATGGTGAGGTTCTGAGTAGGGCTAGGCTTCAACTTGTGTGTTGTGCCTACCAGATTGCACTGGACCCTAATTTTATAAAAGCGAGAGTGGAATGAAGTCTAAGAAGAATGGAAGGAAGCTTAGTTGAAATCTTAGTTGAAATCTTAGTTGATTATCTGACTGAAGACTGAACTACTGAATGTATAAGATCTTTATACTACTTTTGAATCTACAAGGAGTCAACTAGATTCCTATAATAGATAAGAAAGTCCAAGGATTGTGAAAAGTGAGAACAGAAATACTATGTCCCAATCTTGATCTCCTCTGTGACATTGAGGGGTGACGTGTCACCCCAATTCCCAATGGAGTTACCCTATAAGGAACATAGTAGCAGATTGGATATCAGAGATAGAACAGAATTGCGAATAAGGAAAGTGGAGCAGAACATAATGAAGAAAGTATTATATGTAAATGAAGTGAAAATGGATTTGCAAGCATGTAGGGATTGATGTAAATGAGTGGAGCATATTGACAGTTGCATGTGATACCAAGATGGATACACAAGGTGCGTTGAATTTGAGGGCTGAGAGCATGTGGTTGAATAGGCGAGTGAGGGCAGAGTTAGGCTAAGTAGGCTGAATTGAATAGTCAGGCATGCTGGCACAAGCAGTTCCTAATAGTATCCCCCCCTTATGGCTGAGTCCCATGAGGCAACAGAAATGAAGTTGTAGACAAAGGCCCTGTTAGAGTTCAGAATTGTGAAAGTGTATAAGAGTAGCCACTAGGGATTTTGGAGGGTAACCACCGTTAACATCACCAATGGAAGAGACCTTCATCAACCCCTTGTATGTCCACAAACTCATGGGCATGTACACCTTACCCATCATCTCATACCTCAACAGTGCCAACATCCCTCTCCACATCGATATGCCTACCCCCTCATCGTCAACCATTGAGCATAGTTGCGCACAACTCAAAGAGGATGCAAGAGATGCCATTGACATAAGAGCACCGTGGGTCAAAGGTTTGCACTTAAAAAGTGCAAAGGTGAGTTATCCTTTGCTCATAATTCAGTGTGTGCTTATCAGTTCTCCTTTTAGTACGCTCATCTTGAAATGCAAAATGACAAGTTTGACTTCAACACCATTTTCTACTGTGACGCAAGATTGGTAGAAAAGGATGAAGATATGGCTTGGGTCAAGGGTTGTAAGTTGGATATCCCATGCAAATGATGCATGCAATGTTGCAACACATGTCTTTGGAAATGGGATGGGGACTTGGATATGGGTGTGTGCGTGTGGTGTAGCGAGTGGGGAGTGGGTTGTATAATAAATGTGCGAGGTTGGGATATGAGTAAGAGGAAGGGAAGGAAAGGGAAAGGGAAAGGGAAGGAAAAAGATCCTAAGGTTGAGAGAAGTGTAAGGTCTGATAAGTCGAAGAAAAGGGCAAGGGAAGGTACATCTGAGGATGAAGTTTAGGATTCAGGTGAAGTGGGACCCTTGAAAAAGGAGAGGATCCAGCTCAGGGCATGTACCCCCCTCTTCTAGCCTGGCTCTCCTACCCTTCAGCCTTCATCTCCCCCACTTCCTGAGCCATCACCTCCACCCATTGCCTCACCACCCATGGCAGTGCTGACACCACATATAATGGTGTTGTCACCCACACCACCACCTCCTCTACCCCCTCCTCCACTACCTCCATTGCAATTTCTCTTCCATTCACTCTCACTCATTCCGTTTCATTATCATTTTTTCCACTTGCAAATTCAGCTCTTCCTTCTATCTTCAAGTTCATTCACTCAATTCTACTCGCAATTCAGCTCTCCTTTCCATCTTCAAGTTCAACTCTCAATTCCAATTCACTCATTCATTCCAACTCACAATTCCAATTCATTCCTTCATTCAGTTCAAGTTCAATTCCAAGAAAAAAGACAACAAAAAAAAAACTTTTGAGTCCAATTATACTTTCTATTCTACAATCCTATTTCTACTTTTCCTTCCTCAGCATCATTCCATGCATTACTAGGTCCCCCACCAGATCCCCCCATCTAAATTTCCCAAGTGCCCCACACTCTAGGAGGCTCAGGCACCACTTCCCTGCTCACTGACCTCTGATATGATAGCTGCAGGGTTAAACTCCTCACCTCCACTCGCAATTCCTTGTTGACAATCTGCACCTCAGAATTCTCATACCTGTTCTCCACCATTTCCTGATGAAGGGCATTGACAGACTGCTTGAGCTCAACCAGAGCAGTGGTCAGCAGGATGACAGATGAAGGAAGGCGAGGCATGGGAATCAGAGGAGGCTGAGGGATGATAGGTGGTAGTGAGGGAATGGGTGGTGGTTATGGCATAGTTGGTGGCAGTGTTGTAAGGAGCCATGAAGTTTCTTCATCTGTGCCTTCGTATCCTGTCCACCACACTAAATACAACAACTTGCATGCCGTATATCTGTTATTAACTTTCGAGTTGAGGATTTCGGATATCTCAAATTTGGTTTCACTCTCAATGATGACTGGAGGTGGAGGTGGTTGAATGCAGTTAGGAATGGGATTAGGAGAGGCTGGCTTGAGCATTGAAACGTGGAATACAGGGTGTACTGCATTCATGTAGTCTGGGAGTTTTAGAGTAACTGAGTGAGTACTAGGATGTGCCATGATTTCAAATGGACCCAAAAATTTCTCAGCTAGTTTTTTTGTGGGACAAGTAGTCCTAAAGAATTGAGGTTTGACAAATATGAGACTACTGATAGGGAAGTTTGGGGATGGAAGTCATGTAGCATCTGCTGAGGTTTGGTACATTTGTTAAGCCTCGAGAATACTGATTCAAAGCTGCTGGTACAATTCGTCCTGGTTGACTATAAAGTCTTATGCTTGGGATGAAGTGAGGTTGCATTTGGGATGAATGTTGAAATTGGGATGATAGCCTTTGTTGGTAAAGAATGGCAAGACTCCCATAGTAGCACTGGGAGCATTGTTATAGGCAAACTCTGCAAGGTGTAGTAATGAAGCCCAATTGTCTTGTTGATAGTTGCAATAGATGCAAAGGTACTGTTCTGATGTCTGAGTAGTATGTTCCATCTGGCCACACCACCTTCTGAGTGATAGCCTGAGGTGAAATGCAACTTCATATAGAGGGCTTTCCCAAGAGAATGCCAGAAGTGAGACACGAATTCCGAGCCTCTATCTGAAGTGACATGAGAAGGAATGCCATGTTTCAAGAATACATGAAGTACAAAGAGTTCTGCAAGTTGAGCAGATGTGATGTATTGGATGTAGGAATGAAGATAGACTGCTTGGAAAAGTGATTGACAATGACTAGGATGTTTGTGAATCCCAAAGATGTGGGGAGCTGTTCAATAAAGTCCATGGATATTGAGTTCCAGGGTTTCTCTGGTACTGGAAGCTGTTTGAGTAATCCATAGGGCTTATGATGTTGCAATTTGCTCTGTATGCAGGTTGTGCAAGATTTGCAGTAGTCTTTGATGAATGACCTAATGCCAGGCCAATTGTAGTTGTGTCTAACAAGGTCTAATGTTTTGTTAATTCCAAAGTGTCCGGATAGAATGTGATCATACTTATGTTGTAAAACTCATAAACATAAGTCTTATGCCTTGGGAACATAAATGTGATTGTCAAATAGTAATAGACTGTTGGGATTAGTCTGCCACTTTGGGTTGTCATTATTTACGAGGTATTTCTGAGCTAAGGAGTCTGAGGGAAGATAATGTTTAATGTCATTCAGGATGCACTTGGTGTCCATAAGAGTTGTGGCCCTCAATACGGGTTTGATGAGGCTCGTGGCTCAAAGGGACATGGTCAACTGATGTTGAGAGAAGATGGGTCAAAGGTTCTGGGGATTAATGGTGGCATAGTCACTTATCCCCTCCTTAAGATAGACATCCCATTGTCTAGTGAGCGAGTCAGGCTTATTGCCCAAATGACCAGGTCTGAAACGAATGATGAGGTTAAACTAGGAAAGGTATTCTGACCACCTAGCTTGACATCTAGTCAACAACTTAGTCATAGAAAAGTACTCCAGGTTCTTATGATCGGTGATGACATTGACAGGCTTGGTGGAACCTTCCAAGTAGTGATGCCACTTTTGAAAACCTTCGAAAATTGCGAGCAGTTCTTTATCGTGAACATCATAGTTGAGTTTGGGGGAAGTGTCAAGCGCCGGATTCTGACGGACTTTGGTACTGCCGAGGGGTGTTGTCGAAAGGTCGGGCGGACTATGGCCAAGTCCTGCAGGCCAAGAGTAGTGGCGTTGGCTTCAACGTACTCGTGCGTTGCGCCCTACTTGCCGTGCGTGCCACTGTATTTGCAACAGACTGATACTCAGGGGGATGCTGAAGATGCCGGCCTGAGTCGAGGACTTAATAGAAGAGAAGAGGGTAGAAGGGCCTAAGCCTAGTCGATACCCAGAATGAGGAAGTATGTACATCCATGTCCTACTTATATAGGTCAAGAAGCGACATGTGGAATAAGGAATGTGGGACAACAAGGTATGCAACGCATGCGGCTATTGTCCACAACGAATAAAATTAGAATAAGAGATGTAGGGTGGAAATAGAACAATAAGGGACAGAATAATAAGACGTGCCCTAGCACAATAGGAGATGCCCGATTGTAAAACAAGGCCATAGCCGAAGATAACACAAGGATAGGAAGTGCCGAGGTGAGGCGGACCGAGGAGTGAGGAGTGGGCGTAGGAATGAATGGTGTGACTGATATGTGCGTCTGGCCAAGAACAACTCATTGGATGGTTCGTGCTTGGTTACTAATGGAGTATTTTAGTCGGTACCGCCGAGTTATCGGGTCCTCGGTACGTGTACTTGACAGGAAGTGAAAGTTTGGGAATGAAAAGCAATTGGATGAAGCTCACCATCTGGGGTGTGTTGAGAGAGTATGGCTGCTAAAGCATAATCTGATGCATCTGTCTCCACAATCAAGGACAAATCAGGAGTCCAATGAGTTAAGATAGGGGCAGAGATGAATGCCAGTTTCAGCTTATTAAACACATCTCTACACTCCTCACTCCAGTTCCATGTCAGACCTTTGCGAGTGAGTTGAGTAAGGGGAGTCGTAATGGAGGAATAGTTGTTAATGAATCGTTGATAGAAGTTTGCAAATCCAAGGAATGATTGGACATCTTTGACTTTATATGGCTTGGGCCATTGAGTGATGTATTTGGCTTTGTGTTCTGCCATCGTAAGACCATCAGGTGATAGGATATATCCAAGGTATTCAACAAACATTTGGTGGAAGGAGCATTTGTCTTATCAAGTGTAAAGGTTGTGTTTGTGTAATCTTTGCAAACATGTTCAATATGTGAGGATTCATCATTGGAATAGATGAGGATGTCATCCAAATAGACAATGGTACAGTTGTCTAATAGATCACCAAAAATGTCGTTCATGAAGTGCTGAAATGCAGCAGGGGCATTAGATAAACCAAATGGCATGACAAGCTACTCAAAGGATCTATAATAAGTCCTAAAAGCTGTCTTCCATTTGTCCCCTTTGGCTTTTGGCAATTCGAACGAGATGATAGGCATGTCAGAGATCGATTTTGGTATATATACGAGCTTTCTTGGGGGCATCTAAGAGGTCGGAAATAAGGGGAAGTGGATAACGGTCTTTATTTGTAATTCTGTTTAGACCGCAAAAGTCTACACAGAGTCACAGGGAGCCATCCTTCTTGCATACGAATAGGACTGGGGCACCATGTGATACACATGAGGGTCGAATGAAACCCATATTGAGGTGTTTGTTGATGAAATCTTGTAGGGATTAGAGTTTGGATACTGAGAGGGAATAGATGGGGCCAAGAGGTGGTAAAGTGCCATCCTGTCACGACCACACACCGTGCTCTGACTTACTCGGCAGTACCGACCAACCGACCCTTACTCATATCATCCCATGGTGCACGGTTTCAGCTTGGTACACCTGGTTCATTATCTTTTCCCCAACCCCCTATTCTTTATCATCCCTACACTCCCTGTCCTTCCCCTCACTCGCTTACCCTCGGGATGTTCACTATTCATTGCCACTTACTCGTGGCCCTATTGTTTTATTCTTGGCCATTCCTTATTATTCTATTCTTTCCCACAATCTCACCCGCTTATATTTCATTTTCTTACTCTCGCATTATTCTATTCTAAATCGCTGTAGACAATACCTCCACATGGTCTTCATACCTTATTCTTTTTTTCCATGTCTTATGCCACCCTTATTCCACATTCCGCCTCTCAGCCTATATAAGTAGTAGATGCATGTACATAGTTCCTCAGTCTGAGTATCAACTAGGTTTACACCTCTCTACTCTCCTCCTTCTGTTCAGAAGTCCTTACTTGGGCCGACACCCTCGGCATCTGCCCGAGTATCTTTTCCGTTACAAGTTAGTGGCATGCACAGGAGGCAGGGTGCAACGCACAAGTATGTTGAAGCCAAGCCACCCCGACTGGCCTGTAGGACTTGGCCGGTCCCGATAGTACCATCGGCAGCACCGAGACCTGACACATCCTCGAGGTTGATCTTGAGGTCATAAGGTCTATGAGGTGCTAGTGTATTACCGTGCTGTTTACTAAAGACATCAGCAAAGTCATGATAGAATTCTGGAACATGCTGTTTAATGATATCCAGGTTGTCAGAAGAGTCAACCATAGTAGAGCCTCAAGCATATTTGTCGAGATCTGTGAGGTCTAGTTGAAAGGCTTGCAAATCTTCTAGCTTGCAGGCACGTACGAAGGCTTCTGCATTGACTAGGGCTATGCGAGACGCTTCCAACTTCGGAGATGGCAACCGATTACTTGGAAGCAGGGTGCTAGACTGTGAAGTAGCAGGTGAGGTCTGAGGGGTTGGCATGGTGGTCAGTTCTGTAGTCTTGAAAGTTATACTGCCCAATACCCAGTCAGTTGATGGATTGTAGCGGGTGAGTCAGTTGAAGCCGAGTACTACAGAGCAACTGCTGTCCAACGATGTTACATAGAAAGTAACATTCTGAATTTTTCCAGTTGGAAATTGGATGGGGATCATAGTAGTCTGAGTAATATAAGAGTTAGTAGAGCCATCAAATAATTTCAATGGAATAGGAGGAACTGAGTTAGTAGGCAAAGAATATTTTTGTACAACTCGTGATTTAATACAACAGTCTGAAGAACCACAATCTAAAAGTGTAACTAAAGGAAATTTGTGAATACTAGTGGAAGTCAAGTTAACTATTGAAGAATTTTTCAAAGTCTCAGAAGTAGAGGATATGCGAGAAACAGGAGAAAGGGTGTTCAAGAAGAGCATGTGAGTGAGGCTAATGCAATCCTCAGCTTGTGCATTTCTGAGATTTTTGCTTATTTTTTCAACTCTGTTGCCAGGGTATCTTCAGCTTTGGTGTCAGTTGTGCTCGCCTTTGTTGCTCGTGCTTTTGTCAATTTGTTTTTGCTGTTGTTGTTGTTGTTAGAAGAAGAAGTCAATGATTGGGAATTGGATTTGGGGCAGTCCTTGACCATGTGACCTTTTGAAGCACATAAGAGACAGAGTCCCATGTCGATTCACCTTTGACATTCTTCGGGCAACAGCTTCCCATCTTTTCCAAGCTTAGGATGAAATGTTGTTAGTGTTGTTGTTATTGTTGGAAGACTTATCATTACAATTCTTCTTCGCCCCCTTCTTACTCCTCTTGTTGTTTGAGTTGTTGGAATTGAACAAAGAGTGATTGTTATTGTTATTAGAGTTGGAGCAATTGGAAGTGGACGTGTTTGGTTTCAAAGGATTTCTGAAGTTGTCATACCCCTTGCATTCCCAGTACCTGCTGTCGATCTCGAGTGAAAACTGTCTGAGCTCGGCAAGGGATTTGAATCGAGGAAAGCGAAAGAGGCTGTCCTTAATGTGCTTGGACAACCCTTTGTATGCCACATGTGCGAGGGTGGCATCATTCCACTGAGTACAAGTGGATGCTTGGGTGAAGTTGATGAAGTAGTGTGCTGCTCGATGATGATCTTTCATGACTATCTTTCTGAGTTTGATTTCTGCTTGTGCAGCATTGTTGAATGGTCTGAAGTTTGTCTTGAGTTTGGATTGAAAGTTTCTCCAGACCCTAAGCCAACTAGACTTGAGCCAGATTTTGCCTAGAATTGTAGGTTCAAAGTACTGAAGTGCAGGGCCTGTGAGGTACAAAATGGCATACTGGACTCTCGACGCATCCATCAGGAAGGCAGATGGACTGTCTCAAAAGTTTAGCATACACTGCAAGAAGAATATGTGAAGCTCAGCTTGGTTGGTGCCTGTCAAGCTTCGGAAATGCCAAAGATGCAGGCGGGTAATGGTGAAGTCCTGCAGGCCAGAAGTAGTGACTTTGGCTTCAACGTACTCATGCATTGCACCCTACTTGCCGTGCGTGCCACCAATTTGGGACAGAGGAAGTACTCGGGGGGTGCCAAAAGTGCTGGCCCAAGTAGGGGACTTTACAGAGGAAAGAGGAGACAAGGGGCCTAAGCCTAGTCGATACCCAGAATGAGGAAGTATGTACACACATGTCCTACTTATATAGGTTAAGAAGTGACATGTGGAATAAGGAATGTGGAATAATAAGGTGTGGGGATATTGTCCACAATGAGTAAAATTAGAATGAAGGAATGTAAACAGAGATGGAACGATGGAAATAGAATAATAGGAATGTGGCCAAGGATAGGACAATAGGGAGTGCCCGACTATAACACAATGGTTGTGGCTGAGGATAAAACAAGGACAGGATGTCCCAAGGTGAGGCGGATGTGAGGAATAAGGGGTGGATATGGTAGGATTAATGGATGGTAAATGGCGTAGAGTGGATGAGGAATAGGGGCAAGGAATGTGGATGGTGGAGGTGCCGAGCCGAGACCGGCATACTAAGTGACTTGCATGTGGCATGGGCACTTGTATGTGGACGTAGTCTGACTGCTCGGTCGGCACTGCAGAATTACCGGAATCTCAGTACATGTACTTGACAGTGCCATCGTAAACCTTGGGCTCACAAATCTTGGCATGATAGCCAGGATTGGGGTTTTGTCTAGGGAGTGGTTGGGCTAATTGCTCGATGAGTGCTTTGATGATCTTGTAGGCATTAGCATTTGAATTAAGAGTGGGGATTGCTTCATCAATGTCATTCTTGTCAATTGGTTCTTCATTGTCATCGTCTGGAGGTCCAGGAGGAAGGTTCCTACCTGACAGGCCAGCTTTGTGAATCGAAGGTTGTTCTGACAATTGTTGAAGCTTATAAATCTCCTGCAACTGATTCAGAACTTCTATAATGAAGGGTAGATTATAGACAGTTGATCGAGTATTCATGATGATTGTGATATGTGAAGTGATATGTGAGGTGCGATCAGGTGTAGAAGTCAGATAGTACTGTGACAATGTAAATGTAATATCTCCCAAGGTCAAAGCAATGGCGAGATTCTGAGTAGGACTAGGCTTCAACTTGTGTGTTGCACCCACCAGATCGCACTGGACCCTAATTTCATAAAAGCGAGAGTGGAATGAAGTCTAAGATGAACAGAAGGAAGCTTAGTTGAAATCTTAGTTGATTATATGTTACGATATGAAAGAAGGATGTAGTCATAATATAAGAATATCTCTCAAAGACAATACAATGGCGAGGTTCAGAGTAGGGCAAGGCTTCAATTTGTATGTTGCACCCTCCAGATCACACAGGTTCCTAATTTCATAAAGGTGAGAATGGAAATTAAGTCTAAGGTGGGCTAGTCGAAATCTTAGTTGATTATTTGACTGAAGACTGAACTACAGAATATACAAGATCTTTATACTACTTTCAAATCTACAAGGAGTCGACTAGCTTCCTACAATAGATGAGAAAGCCAAGGATCATGAAAAGTGAGAACAGAAATACTATGTCCCAATCTTGATCTCCTCCGTAACATTGAGGGGTGATGTGTCACCCCGATTCCCATAGGAGTTACCCTATAAGGAACATAGTAGCAAATCGGAATTCAGAGATAGAACAGAATTGCAAATAAGGAAAGTGGAGCGGAACGTAATGAAAAGGATATTAAACATAAATGAAGTGAAAATGGATTTGTGAGCATATGGAGATTGATGTAAATGAATGGAGTATATTGACAGGTGCATGTGATGCCAAGATGGATACATGAGTTGCATATAGTTCGAGAGCTGAGGGCATATAGTCAAATAGGCAAGTGAGGGCAGAGTTAGGCTGAGCAGGCTGAAATGAATAGTCGGGAATGCCAGCGTGCGGTTCCTAACATTATCTGACTGAAGACTAGTAGCAGATCAGATATCAGAGATAGAATGGAATTGCAAATAAGGAAAGTGGAGCGGAATGTAATAAAGAAAGTATTAAACATAAATGAAGTGAAAATGGATTTGTGACCATGTGGGGATTGACATAAATGAGTGGAGTGTATTGACAGTTGCATGTGACACCAAGATGGATACATGAGGTGCATTGAATTTGAAGGCTGAGAGCATGTGGTTGAATAGGTGAGTGAGGGTGGAGTTAGGCTGAGTGGGCTGAATTGAATAGTTGGGCATGCTGGCATAAGCGGTTCCTAATACAAGCTGAGACCAACATACTAAGTGACTTGTACATATATAAGTATCTGAATGCTATCTCTGTCAGGTCTCAGTACTACCGATTGTACTGTCGGGACCAGCCAAGTCCTGCAGGCCAGTCGGGGTGGCTTGGCTTCAACGTACTCGTGCATTGGGCCCTGCCTCCTGTGCGTGCCACTAACTTGTAACAAAAAAGATACTCGGGCAGATGCCAAGGGTGTCGGCCCAAGTAAGGACTTCTGAACAGAAGGAGGAGAGTAAGGAGGCATAAACCTAGTTGATACTCAGACTGAGGAACTATGTACACGCATCTACTACTTATAT
>QLPI01003805.1:0-12013 GCA_003314275.1 Chroogomphus rutilus | reverse complement strand
AAAATTAGAATAAGAAATGTAAGGTGGAAATAAAACAATAAAGGACAGAATAATAGGACGTGTCCTAGGACAATAGGAAATGCCTGATTATAAAACAAGGCTATAACCAAGGATAACACAAGGGCAGGAAGTCCTGAGGTGAGGCAGACCGAGGAGTGAGGAGTAGGCATGGGAATGAGGGGTGTGACCGATATGTGCATCTGGCCGAGAACACCTCATTGAATGGTTCGTACTTGGTTACTAATGGAGTATTTTAGTCGGTACAACCGAGTTATCAGGTCCTCGGTACGTGTACTTGACAGTTGGCCAATCCTGACCCTGACTGCATTGGGGTTGCTGGTAGCCCCATCCTGCCTCCTGGGAAGCCCAGGTGCACTTGCCTCTGTGTGTATGTCGTCTATACCTAAGACAGATGTGTACCTGGGTGTATCAGAGGTAGGATGCTGTTTGCATTGGGGTTACTGGTAGCTCCATCCTGCCTCCTGGGAAGCCCAGGTACACTTGCCTCTGTGTGTATGTCATCTATACCTAAGGCAGATGTGTACCTGGGTGTATCAGAGGTAGGATGCTGTTTGCATTGGGGTTACTGGTAGCTCCATCCTGCCTCCTGGGAAGCCCAGGTGCACTTGCCTCTGTGTGTATATTGTCTATACCTAAGGCAGATGTGTACTTGGGTGTATCAGAGGTAGGATGCTGTTTACATTGGGGTTACTGGTAGCCCTATCCTGCCTCCTGGAAAGCCCAGGTGCACTTGTGTTATGGACCATACAGCCAAACAAACCCACATTAAACCCCACAACCACCCGCACCATTCCCGGGACCTTTCCGATCAACCAAAGCCCAAACAACTGATTTCCGAATGTCCGAAATACATTCTGAGGTCCCGCGATTCCGACCCTCCGTAGACCGCGAATCCGACCCTCCAAAGACTCCGAAAATCAAGGTTCCGTTACAATTGATAACCGACACGCAGGACTATTGCGTACCTCACTCCCTTGTTCTCCCTTACATTGACCCCTTGTACTCCCTTTTCCCCTTGTTTTATGACCGTCAAAAGATAGTACAAGGATAGTCACTTGTATATAGTCTTCCAGTCGACTAGACTGTTCGCTAGTACGAATATCAATTTAGTCTCCCACCAGTTTCCGATTCATTTCCGGTAAACTCCGCCTCCTTTTCCGAAATTAGGGACAGACGATCGAGGAGGGCGCAACACATAAGTTGAAGCCAAGTCCCTTCGACCTCGAACACCTCAGCGACCGGATTGAACTATTCCACGACCTACCCTAAGTTCCCGGCGCCTCCGTCCCCGTCCGTAGTCCATCCGACTTCCGTCTTGGTCCTCGGCCCCGTTACGGACCTTCGCGCTAACCCGGATAACCCCTTCGGAAGTACTAGCTGAGCGCCTGACACGTGGACTTAACAACTTGCCTCTGTGTGTATGTCATCTATACCTAAGGCAGATGTGTACTTGGGTGTATCAGAGGTAGGGTGCTGTAGCTCAGACAACTCAAGCCCTTATATGTATTGGATCTTAGAGAACACTTGGTTTAGTGAAGGATGCTGATATTGAGGCTGCATTGGGGGATGAGGTTACCAATCCTGAGGAGGAGCGTACTATGGGTTGGGATACTATTAGGGGTAATATTCTATAAATTCTGAATTTTTATAATAAGAAAATATATTAAATTTCAGTACTGGGTCAATTTATACCCATTGTGAGTGGCAGGTAAGTGCAATACCTGTTGTGGGTTGTGGGTAAAAGCAATACCTATTGAACCCGTGGGTAAGAACAATACCTGTTGTGGGTCACGGGTAAGAACAATACCCATTGTGGGTCACGGGTAAATGCAATACCTGTTGAACTCGCAGGTACCCATACCTGTACTCGTCATAACCTGCTACCCGTTGCTAAGGGTACAGGTATTCTCGGGTATGGGTATGGGTAGGCACAAAATAACCGAGGGTTACCCATACCAATCACTACTTATGACTATGTCATGTTATGAAAGGATTTTTAAGGGTGAAAGATTGTGGAGAAAATACAAACTCATGAAAGGCTCATGAGCAGTCAGACCAAAGCTGTCAGGGGACGACCCTCTCCGAGTCCTGATGACAAGTCCGAGGTCCTATCTCGGACTCCACCGAAACTCTGAGGATGAGAGACCAGAGTCCAAAAGACCACTGATGTCAGAGGATGACCTCTTCCGAGTCCTGGTCTAAGTCCGAAGCCCTATCTCGGACTCTCTCCAACTCCGAGGTCCTATCTCGGACTCTCCCCAACTCCGAGGTCCTATCTTGGACTCCCCCCAACCCCGAGGCCAGGAGACCCAGGTCCGAGGGACCACCGAGCAGGAGATAGGAATGATCTTAGCGTGATGACTGGAACCGGGGATAGGCACCTGTGTTGATTTATAAGCTAGTGCACAGACCACTTACATAAAGGGTATAAAAGAGGTTCACCAGCAGCGGAATCCTTAGACTTTCCTCTTCGGATTTCCCCTGCTTAGGTGAGAACCCTACATGTACTTAGGTAGTAGCTATAAATTAAACTTCGGATTTCCCCTGCTTAGATCTGAGAAGCCTGTGGGTAGGCTTTGGGTTCGAGTCCCATAGTCAGGCCTAGGAGGACGTCCAGGGCTGGGTGGTGTCCCGCTGGTTCCAGCCTCCGGCAGTCGAGACCAGTTCCGAAAGAGGGTTGCCCTTACAAAAGCTGACACTTGGATTGTTATTATTACAGTTAAAAACTAAGCTACTTATATAGGAAAAATATGCTAATGTATGGAAAATATTTTCATAGGCATGTGTATCATATATGACGTGCACGATTGATGATATGTAATTGAATGTCACACACAAATCATGAGTGATGACAGTCACAAGTGTGACAAATATAATGCATCAGAAAATATGCGCACAAAGTCAAAGTATGCAGTAGTAAAAGTAAAACAAGAAAAATAGTGAAATAAATCATACTAAAATTCCTAACATGTCAAGTACACATTACCAAGCTTTGGTTTACTCAATTATACCAGCCAGACCCATCTAATCCCACATATAAGTGACCAAGTCATTATCCACCTGTCACTAGTACAGTGGTCTCAGCTTAGTATATTTGTTACATCCTCAGTCTATCCCATCTTCTGATCCTTTTCATTTTTATTTATTCTTTTATGCATTTCATTTTGCTTTGCTTCAGTATGTTCACTTATGCTCGGTCATACTGGACCATTCTTCATATCCTGTCTCCATGTCTTTTTTATTCTACATATATTTTGCAAAGAAGAGGCAGAGATAGCCACTGTGAAGCAGTGTCACGACCACACAACATGCTTTGACTTACTCGGCAGTACCGACCAACCGACCCTTACTCATATCATCCCATGGTGTACGGCTTTGGTTCGGTATACCCTGTTCATCACCTGGTTCATTATCCTTTTCCCCAACCCCTATTCTTTATCATCCCTACACTCTTTTTCTTTCCCCCTTACTCGCTTACCCATAGGATGTTCACTATTCTCTGCCACTTACTCGCGGCCCTATTGTTTTATTCTCAGCCATTCCTTATTGTTCTATTTCTTTCCCACAATCTCACCGCTTATATTTCATTGTCTTACTCTCTCATTATTCTATTCTAATTGCTGTAGACTATACCTCCACATGGTCTTCTGTTATGGCCCATGCTGCCAAACAAACCCTCATTAAACCCCACAACCACCCGCACCATTTCTGGGACTCTTCCGATTGCTCAAAGACTGAATAACTGATTTCTGGATGTCCAACATACATTCCGAGGTTCTGCAATTCTGAACCTCCGAAGATCCCGAAGTCAAGGTTCCAATCCTTTGATAGACGACGTGCAAGATCATCGCGTACCTCACTCCTTGTTCTTCCTTTTATATTGCCCCTTGTACTCTCTTCCCCCCCTTGTCTTTACTCGGTAAAAGATAGTACAAGAACTAGATACATGTATATAAACCACCAGTCAACTGGACTATTCGCCAGTACGAATATCGACTTAATTTTGCGTCGTAGTTTTCGATTAGTTTCCGGTAAACTTTCTGACTCTCCGAATTAGGGACAGACAATCAAGGAGGGTGCAACACATAAGTTGAAGCCAAGTCCCTGCAACCTCAAACCACTCGTACCACCCTATACCGTGAACAGTCCCAAGACCCCCGGCATTCCAGACTTCCGTCCGCTCTGATTCCGATCCCAATTCTGATCCTCACCCCCACCCTCGGAATACGAACTCCCCCTTTGGAACCCTTTCGGAACCCTCCAAAACCCTTCCGGAAGTCTCTAGCTAAGCGCCGACATTGTCAAGTACATGTACCAAGGTTCCGATTATTTGCCAGTGCCGACCGAACAACCATCCTATGTCCATGTACAAGCGTCCACGCAGCATGCATAATGCTTGGTACACCGGTCTTGGCTCGGTACATCCGCCATCCACATTCCCCGGTCCGTTTCACCTCGGGACTTCCTGTCCTTGTACTATCCTCGGTTACCAGCCTTGTCTTATAGTCTGGCACCTCCTATTGTCCTATCTTCAGACACATTCTATTATCCTGTCTTTTATTGTTCTATCCCTGCTTTGTATTCCTTGTTCTAATTTTGTTCGTTGTGGACAATGACCACATACTCTGCATACCTTATTGTCCCACATTCCTTATTCCACATGTCGCTTCTTAACCTATATAAGTAGGACATGGATGTACATACTTCCTCATTCTGGGTATCGACTAGGCTTAGGCCCTTCTACCTTCTTCTCTTCTGTTAAAGTCCCCGACTCGGGCCAGCATCCTCAGCATCCCCCCGAGTATCTGTCTGTTGCAAATACAGTGGCACGCACGGCAAGTAGGGCACAATGCACGAGTACGTTGAAGCTAACGCCACTACTCTTGGCCTGCAGGACTTGGCTATAGTCTGCCCGACATTTCGACAACACCCCTCAGCAGTACCGAAGTCCGTCAGTATCCGACGCTTGACAGACATGTGGATTTAACATCTTCATACCTTATTCTTTTTTCCATGTCTTATGCCACCCTTATTCCACATTCCGCCTCTCAGCCTATATAAGTAGTGGATGCATGTACATAGTTCCTCAGTCTGAGTATCAACTAGGTTTACACCTCCCTACTCTCCTCCTTCTGTTCAGAAGTCCTTACTCAGGCCAACACCCTCGGCATCCGCCTGAGTATCTGTTCTTGTTACAAGTTAGTGGCATGCACAGGAGGCAGGGCACAATGCACAAGTACATTGAAGCCAAGCCACCCCAACTGGCCTGCAGGACTTGGCCGGTTCTGACAGCATCATCGGCAGTACTGAGGCCTGACAAGCAGGCTGCCAAGGCTACAACTGCAATCGGGGTAGGGCCTCTAAAGATGCGAGGCTCTGGACAACAACTACTAAGCTGGCAGATAAAGCCACCAAAGTACATAAGGCCAATGCCCTTAACAACCTTGCCATGATGAAAAAGCATGGAGTGAAGGCAAAGATTCTAAAACAGGCCAAGAATATAAAAAGCATGGAGTGAAGGCAAAGATCCTAAAACAGGCCAAGAATATAGAGGTAGGCCTAGCAAAGGGCCAGGGACAGTGGAGGGGTAAAGGTCACAAGGCTGATTTTTATTTATTTGAAAGCCTAAAGGCAAGAAAGCTGAGCATTGGTCGCCAGCCAAGACCTCTCTGTGCTATGTACAAGAAGTGCAGTGTAAGGGCAACCTAAGTGGGCATTCTAACCTTAGGTGGTGCACTGGTAAAGGGGTATCCAAAGGATTTAGCTTAACACCTATGTATATAGTAACTAGCATACCCGACTAAGGGAGATCCAAAGAGAAAACTCTAAGGAACCATTTGCCCACCAACTACAATTCTGTTTGTATCAGGCATTATTCCCTGCATTGGTAAAGTGGAGGGTTGGGGTGCTGGTATCACTAGTGACTGCCAAAGTTCTGGCTGATAGCCATGATTGATGTCTACTGATGGCAGCAGCCAGTGATAATAGTTATTTGGAATGTATCTTGATAGTGCTGAACAGACCTTAGTCAGTGGATAGAGGCCTTGGTTGGTGGGGTTTTGATTGAGGCCTAATCTTAGAGGTTTCCCTGACATCACCCCCCCTCTAGAATATGGTATTTCTGACAAATGGATTCCAACAGATAGAACCAGTGTGTCAGACTTGAAGGTAGATACAGGCATTGAGCAAATTTAGAAGGGGGTACTGGGGTGTAGGTGATAGAAATTGGCGATAAGGTTGGGAGCCTGTATGTTGTTTTCAGTTTCCCAAGAGTTTTCTTTATAGCTATAACCCTTTCACTTGATGAGGAACTGTAACTGATTCACTCTCATTTGGCTATCAAGTACTTGTTCAACCTCAAAGTGTTCTTCATTCTTGCATAAGACTGGTTGAGGTAGGGGTGGCTAATGCCTGCCTAGGATTGGGTCTTATTAAGGACTGTGTGTCAGCATGCCTGACTATTCAATTCAGCTCATTCAGCCTAACTCTGCTCTCACTCGCCTATTCAACCATACGCCCTCAGCCCTTGAATTCTATGTACCTCATGTATCCATCTTGGCATCACATCTACCATTTAATACACACCATTCATTTGTGTCAATCCCCACATGCTTACAAATCCATTTTCACTTCATTTACATTTAATATTTTCTTTATTACATTCTGCTCCACTTTCCTTATTTACAATTCTGTTCTATCTCTGATATCCGATCTGCTACTACATTCCTTATAGGATAACTCTGTTAGGAATCGGTAGTGATTGGCATGGGTAACCCTCAGGTATTTTGTGCCTACCTATACCTGTACCTAAGAATACCTGTACCCTTAGCAATGGGTAGCGGGTTATTTGCAGGTACAGGTACAGGTACCCATGGGTTCAATGGGTATTGCATTTACCCGTGACCCACAATGGGTATTGTTCTTACCCACAGGTTCAACTGGTATTGCTTTTACCCACAACCCACAACAGGTATTGCACTTACCTGCCACTCACAATGGGTATAAATTGACCCAGTACTGAAATTTAATATATTTTCTTATTATAAAAATTCAGAATTTATAGAATATTACCCCTAATAGTATCCCAACCCATAGTACGCTCCTCCTCAGGATTGGTGACCTCATCCCCCAATGCAGCCTCAATATCAGCATCCTTCACTAAACCAAGTGTGCTCTAAGATCCAATACACATAAGGGCTTGAGTTGTCTGAGCTACAGCACCCTACCTCTGATACACCCAAGTACATATCTGCCTTAGGTATAGACGACATACACACAGAGGCAAGTGCACCTAGGCTTCCCAGGAGGCATGATGGGGCTACTAGTAACCCCAATGCAAACAGCATCCTACCTCTGATACACCCAGGTACATATCTGCCTTAGGTATAGACGACATTCACACAGAGGCATGTGCACTTGGGCTTCCCAGGAGACAGGATGGGGCTACCAGCAACCCAAATGCAGTCAGGGTCAGGATGGGCCAACCCTGCAACATACATATGCTGCACATGCACATGTAGGTCTCATATGTGTTAGAAAATAAAATCAGCAACATAAATCAACAACTGGGACTCAATATCAACAGGCACAAAGGCCATCAAAAGCAGGACACAAATACGTGACATAAACTCAAGTCACGTCACAAAATAAACCGGCACACCAATCAATGTGGTCATGTGTTAAGTCTGCGTGTCATGTGCTTAGCTAGTACTTCCAAAAGGGCTATCTGGGTTATCATGGAGGTCTGTAATAGGGCCAAGGACCGAAGACGGGAGTCGGACGGACTACGGATGGAGGCGGAAGCGCCGGGAAGTTAGGGTCGGTGGCGGATTGGTTCAATCTGGTCACTGAAGTGTTCGAGGTCGAAGGGACTTGGCTTCAACTTATGTGTTGCACCCTCCCCGATTGTCTGTCCCTAATTTTAGAAAGGAGATGGGAGTTTACCGGAAATGAGCCGGAAACTAGGTGGTAGACTAAGTCGATATTCGTACTAGCGAACAGTCCAGTCGACTGGGAGACTATATACATGCGACTATCCTTGGACTATCTTTGCCGGTCATAAAACAAGGAGAAAGGAAGTACAAGGGGTCAATAGGAAAGAAGAATAAGGGAGTAAGGTACGCAATAGACTGGTGCGTCGGTTATCAAGATGTGGAACCTTGGTCATGGGAATCGGGATCAGACTAGCGGGGATTCGGGCATCATGGGAACGGGAACCATGGAAAGTGATCGTTCGTCCTTCGGTGGTCGGGGAGGTTTTGGAAACGGGGTAGGTGGTTGTGGGGGTTGGTATGGGTTTGTTGGGTGCGCATGGGACGTAACATTGTGGGGGGGCTGAAACCACCTAATTTATTCAAAAGACTGACTGAAATACTTATACAAAGTTGAAACAGGAAAACTATACTAATGAATGACTTTACCTATGATGCGTGGTGACGAAAGTCACATGCAAGTGACAAGACTACGTGGGTATCAAGGATATGTGGTAGGAATGATTGGAAACCGAGGAAAATGTAGAAAAATAAGAAAAATGACATACTAAATATCACAACAATATGCATGCACATATGACATGCACATACCGCACACACACATGAGGTGTCATATGCGGTCACATACAGCCCACATGCCTACCAATGTACTTCCAGAAGCAGCACAATGACATAATCACCTTGTAGTCTCTTCTATCCCATCTGTTCCGACTCCCCATCACCAAATCCATCCAAGAGGGCTGTATTTCAGCTTTGCCCAAATGCACAAGCATACCCCCGTGCCACATCCATGCCCCACGTGCCAGTCTGTATGACCTCTTTTGCCATGTCAGCTGTCCATGTCGATGCAGTGCACATGAGCATCGCATGTGGCCACTAAATATGCCTTGCACTGCCCAAGTGCCTGTATCCATGCATTGTTAAATTGGCGTGCTGGCGCTTGGCTAGAGACTTCCGAAAGGATTCGAGGGGTTCTGATAGGGTTCCAAGGGGAAAGTTCGTATCCCAAAGGTGGTGTAAGGATTGGAAATGGTCAGAATCGGGATTGGAATCAGAATCGGGGGATGGAAGTCGGGAACGCTGGGAGTCTGGGGACTGTTCACGGTATAGGGTGGTACGAGTGGTTTGAGGTTGCAGGGACTTGGCTTCAACTTATGTGTTGCACCCTCCTCGATTGTCTGTCCCTAATTTCAGAGAGTCAGAAAGTTTACCAGAAACTAATCGGAAACTACGACGCAAATTAAGTCGATATTCGTACTGGCAAATAGTCCAGTCGACTGGAAGACTATATACATGCGACTATCCTTGTACTATCTTTTCTGGTCATAAAACAAGGAGAAAGGGAGTACAAGGGGTCAATATAAAAGAGAAAACAAGGAAGTGAGGTACGCGATGGTCCTGCGTGTCGTTTATCAAAGTAACGGAACCTTGACTTCGGAGTCTTCGGAGGTTTGGAATCACGGAACTTTGGGATGTATGTCGGACCTCCAGAGATCTGTTGTTCAGGCTTTGGGTGGTCGGAAGGGTCCCGGAAATGGTGCAGGTGGTTGTGGTGCTTAATGTGGGTTTGTTTGGCGGCATGGGCTATAACAGTATCCCCCCACTAGGACCAAGCCCTCGAGGTCCTAAGCTTTAATTGGGGCAGTAATTAAGGCGGACATTACTGCAGGGGTTCTCTGACGGTTTCCCAGGATCTTTGATCGATAAGCGCTGATGGTACGTCTGCCTATAAAAGGGGGTGTTTGCAGAACTAGGGGAGGTCTTTCCTCAATGGAGAACATGGATCCGCAATCTTCAGAAAGCCTTGGGGATCCTCTCCGTATTCTTCTCTATGGTTCGGAGACAAATGGGGAGTGCTTTCTACACACTCTTGACAAGGAGTTGACTCTTCTCCATGCCCGTACCATTAGAGTCCATGATATTTACAGTGAGTGGTGTTTTGTCGGAATTTCTCTTTCCCTGATTCCCATAGCGAGCCATTATAAGAGGTTATCACCTTCCGGGGCTGTTCCTTGTCAGGGTTCGGATCCGGGTGAAACCTCTGGCAAGTCGGGGGCGGAAGCGAGTGGTCCGGAGGTACTTGGACATATTGCTGTGTATCTTTTTCATGTAGGTACCAGGAGGACCTGTGCCAACTCTTGGACTACTACAAACACTATCAATGTCGTATGTCCAACCTGACAGCCACCGGGCCTGGTATAGAGGAGGAGAGGTTGTGGGGGAGCCTCACCGACACGTTAATGTCCTTCCTGCAGGTGGATCATGGGCTTGATTCCTCCTTTCTGGAGGACGTGAATCGGTTGCTTATCCGTTTGGGTCGCGGGTCGGGTGGTTCCGACAGGCATTTGGGTACAGCACAGGCCATGGAAGGTTTGGGTGATTCAAACAAATGTGTTGATTAGTTGTTTGTATGATTGGTGTCATGAATTTATGGTTTGGCGATGTCTTCTGGGCGACGTAAGGATCCTTGAATAACTGTCATTTCTCAGATGTTTTTCCTCTTCTTTCTTTTCTTTTTTTTTTTGAGTAGATGTCCTACGGTCGCCAGATTTCTGTGGCTGGGGTTGTAGTAGTCATGGTGTCGTGGGGGTCGTTATTTGTTCTTTCGGATCATCACTTGGACGGAGGTAGTGTTGTCGGGATTCAGGGAATGTCCTGCAAGGCTCGAGTCTCAGTTGAAATTGTTGATTAGTTTTAGCTCGTATTAATACTCTAACGAGAAGGGGGTCTAGTTGAGAGAATCTACATGGTACCGTTAGTCTAAGGGACGGTATGGAAATCCGCGAGGGTCAGGGTTCTTCCTGGGTGGAGTTTTCAGAGGGTCGTATTTGAGCGCTGAGTGAAGACTGCTGGCTCCATATTGCCAAGAAGCAGTTCAGACGTAGGCTAAACAAAGTAGTACTCAATACCCTATCGATCGTTGGATCGCGGTGGGTGAGCATGTGGTGTCCGGTAACTAGAGTCTGACCGATTCTTAGAGGGTCATGGTCGAAACTTATCGACGGATGGTCACAGGTGTTCGGGAGGGTTGGATTCGGAGTTTGGAGGGTTGGGGTGCTTTCGCACAGGGGTCAAAATCTTTTCGACAATTGGTCACGGGAGGTCATATTCCTGAAAAGGGCTGGATGCGTTGTTTTGTTCTACATCCGTAGGCATAGTTGGTGTTCAACGCGAACCACTGGTGCCGGAGTCGGGGGCCTAACTTCTTATTCCTCAGTTTCCAAAGTGTCCGACGTCTCAGACTCTTCTTCAACCTCTTCCATCATGGAGGCTGCTCACCCCTTGGTGCCTGTGGGGGTGGATCTTGGGCATTCCTTGGCTGGGTGGCCCGATCTGCTGCAGAAAAGGCAGAGGTTTTGTTCGAAGTGGCATTGCCGTTCTTGTGGCGTAAGTTTTCCATCTTTCCCTAATCTGGACGAAAGATCTGTGATAGTCCTGCTGCCACCGGATGGGGTCGTGGGTTGGCCTACATTGGCCGTCTTATTGCCCATGTTAGGGGCCGAGTACATGGTCACGGGGGTCCTCCCTCTGTCATAGGGGCGGTTGAAGTTCTGGGTAGAGGGGGGTTCTCTGGCGATTTCCGATCGTCGCTCCCAGTAGCAGGCGTCGATGGATTGGGACAGGAGACGGAGTTGGGGCAGGGAATGGGGTTTCCCTATTCTAGAGATCTCGTCCTTGATTCTGCCGGGGAGTCCGTTGTAGAACTGGCAACGAAGTGCAGCATTGCCCCAGTGGATGTAGGTGGCTAGTCGATTGAATTCGACTAAATATTTCGTGATGCACTGATTATCACGCATGCGGAGGGTCTCAAGGTCTGCTTTGGCTTCTCCTTCTGGATCGTAGGGGCCGAAGTTGGTTTTGAGTTCGTTCACGAACTCCTCATAGTTGTGGAGCCAGTCTGGCTCGTTGGGGGCGGAGAGGGCTGGTTCGAACCAGTCCAGGGCGGTACCGGTCAGGTACGACAGTATGTAGGTTACCTTGGCACTCTCGGTGTCGAAGGC
>QLPI01003803.1:0-11003 GCA_003314275.1 Chroogomphus rutilus | reverse complement strand
TACATTTTCCATATCAGAGTCTACAGACAGAGCAGCAAAATAATTAAACAAGGGCAGCGAGGGCACATCCTTCACTTGCTGCCTTGGGCAAAATCCCCCAATTCCACTTCTTCATCCCCTTCAGTCTCATTGGTCCCTCAAAGGTCAGAAGACACCATCCAGTACTCTAACATCTCCTTGCACTCCTCTGCCATCATGAAGTGCACATTGTATGCCTGGGGGCATTCTTGGGCAAACTGGCCAGCCTTGCCGCATTATTGACACATAAGGGGAAGAGGGTATTGCCATTTGGTAGCATTGACATCCCTCTGTGTGGTTCCGGGGGGGCAGGATTGAAGGAAGGGGGGCTGATGGTTCTCTAAGAGGTGCGGGCATAGCTTCCCTTGCTAGGGGTTCAACAAGCCTTTGGCTGGGCTGTGGCACAGAGGCGTGAGATGACAGGAGTTGAGGCCCCTGGAAGGCTTCATTTGCTGCATGTGTAAGAGCTACTGCTCGTGCAGCCGTGTACCATGCTGAGATATCTTCATACTTTGGCCTCCTGTCTAGCATCAGTGCAATGTAGCTTTGGATAGTGGGGTCGAGGCAGGCCTTGCTGGAACTTCATAATGATGGATCGCCCATCCATATATTCAGCCTTTTCAACTAGGTCCTCGAATTGGTTGATGTATTCCTCAACCGAGCACCTTCCCTGATAGTACTGTCAGGACTCTAGTTATTTTGCTGCATTGGTGGCCTTATGCAGGGGGTAGAAGTGCTGCTGAAAGGCTTTAGCAAAAGCCTTCCAGTTGGCATACAGTGGCCTGCCTGTTTTTGCTTCATAGGTGAATATCTGGCTGGATGTCAGGCTTTGGGAACTGACAAGATTTGGGACTTCCAAAAGGTCAGGCGGACAATGGCCAAGTCCTTCAGGCCAAGAGTAGTGGCGTTGGCTTCAATGTACTCATGTGTTGTGCCCTACTTGTCATGCATGCCACTGATTTGCAACAGACAGATACTCAGGAGGATGCTGATGATGCTGGCCCAAGTCAAGGACTTTAACAGAGGGGAAGAAGGTAGAAGGGCCTAAGCCTAGTCAATACCCAGAATGAGAAAGTATGTACATACATGTCCTACTTATATAGGTTTTAAGAAGCGACATATGGAATAAGGAATGTGGAACAATAAGGTATGCAGATCATGTGGGTATTGTCCACAGCAAGCAAATTTAGAATGGAACAATGCGAACAGGGATGGAATGATAGAATAATAGGATTTAGACAGGGACAGGACAATAAGGAGTGTCTGACTATAAAACAATGGTTGTGGCCGAGGATAAAACAAGGACAGGATGTCCCGAGGTGAGGTGGATCGAGGAACAAGGAGTGTGGATGGTGGATGTGCCGAGCCAAGACCAGCATACCAAGTGACTTGCATGCAGCATGGGTACTTGTATGTGGACGTAGTTTGACTGCTCGGTCAGCACTGCCAAATCACCAGGATCTCGGTATGTGTTCTTGACATAGTTCTTCACTGTGAATATTGACCTGGTTTACATTCTCCAGTCTTCCCTCCACCTATCTGAAGTCCCTTACTTGGGCCAACACTCTTGGCACTCTCCCAGGTCTTTCTTCTATCCAAATTAGTGGCACACACAGAAGAGCAGGGCACAACCCACAAGTATGTTGAAGCCAAGCTACCCCAATCAGTCTGCAAGACTTGGCTGATTCCCACCTATATCTTTGGCATTACTGATATCTAACAAGGACCTTCCATCCCTTTCTGCAACACTCCACTAATTTCTAGAAGGTCTTGCCTTATCAAGGAGTTACATAATCAGCTTAGAATTAGTATATATAGAGACTAGTTCTGTAGCATAAGGTAGCCTTTAATCAATCTTACTTTCACCTATAATCCACAGGATTATCTCATGGAGCAAGCACCCTTAGGTATGTTGGTCTGAAGACTTGTTGACAAGAGGTTTATTCTGAAAAGTAAATTTCAAACCCTTCTACCAAAGTGGAAGGTTTCTTGGATAAAAACATAAAGGTACACAAACACATTGTAAAAGAACTAAATCAGATTTATAGAACATCTGTGGAAATAATCCTAGGCAAGGGTAGAATAACAGTTCGCATACATAAACTATTATTACTACACATAATTGACAAGGTACCTGCCAAGGCCCCCTCTAAACAATTCTTTTTGGACATCAACTCAGACAGGCATTAACTTGCTGTCATCTTGTCACATCTTGTAAGAGAACTTGATTAGGCTTTCTTCGCACCAAAGTTTTGTCACAGCTTCTCGGGTTCCAAAACACAAGTCCTGCAAACCGATCAGGGTGGCTTGGCTTCAACATACTCATGTATTATGCCCTACTTTCCATTTATGCTACTGATTTGGAACAGACAAGATACCCTAGAGAGTGCCAAGAGTGTTGGCCCATGTAAGGGACTTCAGATGGGAGAAGGGGAGACAAGAAGGTGTAAGCCAAGTCAATATTCATAATGCAGAACTATCTACATACATGCGCTACTTATATAGGTTAAGAAGTGAGATGTGGAATCAGGGTGGCATAAGGCATGGAGAAACAATGAGGTATGCAGAGTATGTGGAGGTATTGTCCACAATAATCAAGAATAGAACAATGGAAATGTGGTAAAATAAGATAACAGGAAATGACCAAATATAAAACAATAGGGTCATGGCTGAGGATAAAAAAAAATAGAAAAATGTCCTGAAGTGAAACAGGCCAAGAAATAAGGGATAGGCAGAGTGGGGATAATGGAGAACAAATGAGGGAAGAGTAGATGATGGACAGGATGGGGGGGATGTGGATGAAGAATGTGCCAAGCTGAGACTGACATACCAAGTGACTTGTATGTGGCTTGGTCACTTGTGCATGGAATTAGACTGATCACTGAGTTGGCACAGCTGAGTGAACCAATACTTGGTACGTGTACTTGATAGAGACTCACACTGGTATCATATGCTGATCATACCAGAGTTGTTCATGAGCAATTGTTGCACACTTGCACATCCCCCATAGCCACCTCCCTGGGTTGATCGAGAATTTTTTGTGCCAAACTGATGTTATATTCAGAATCAGAATGTCAAAATACATCCAAAAACATGTTCCGAAGTTTTTCCAATGAGTTTTTAATGTGGCCAAATTTTTGGGCCTTTTCAGTGCAATTTTTCACCCCAAATCTCGTTGTCATGACATAAATTTTAGTTAAGTATGGCTTCAATTGACACCATAGCTTGTTCAGTAACTACACGATGCTTGGTTTGCTTTCTAACAGCCCAAGCAGCTGCATTCCCAGTAAGTCCCTTCTAATATGCAGCCATAAATCTCCAAGAACGATTTATAAACCGCTGTATCACATCAGCTAGGCATGCATCAAGGTATTCTTTTGCCACTGTCTTTGCATCCTCAAATGTCTTCTTTGGAATTTCTCGATAACGGAATTTTGCCCATCCCCAGTACTATTATCGTATTTTAGTTTCATAAAATAATGCAAGAAAGTAATAAAATAAATACTTGCCATTTCAATAGGATTCATCTCACAATGAAATTTAGGCAAGAAGATACATTCATACCCTGTATTGTGAATAAGTGCCTCCAGCTGAGAAATTTGATTTGCAAAATCATCTTAGTGACTGAGGATGCGAGCCATGCAGTAGTTTGTGTTATCAGCTGGGCAAACAGGTTTGCACTTTGCTTTTTCGCCTTAAACATTGAAACCCCTTTCTACAAGAACTGTTTTGAGTCCCTTTGATTCCCCATTTACTGTGGTCATTTTTTGTACCTGGCCTCAGAATAAAGGGTTTGGATTAGATTGGGGAATACTGAGCAGTTGCAGATGCGCCGTGCACGCACATGTCTCAATGACCGCCATCTCCGAGAGACGCTGCCCAAACTCACATCACAAATCAGACATTTTCAAGGGATTCGAGATCACAGCAGGAACACATACCTCAAACGCGGCATCCAAGTGTCCGTGATGCACAAGCAACCTCGCCATCTGGGACTCGAAACTGAGCAGTTGCAGATGCGCCGTGCACGCACATGTCCCAGCCTGAGTGCGTGAGCTCTGGCTCTGGCACACCGGTGGCGACATGTCTCGACCAAGCGATACATGCTGGCGATTGGGCATCGGAACACACTTGCAGGGGCAGTGTTCCAGCTGTCTGGGCGTTTCCGCTTTGAGAGAGTGGGGAATGCTGGGCGGGCACGTCAGTGGAGGTCAAAAGAGCGACCAAATTTTTGATTGGGACCACTTTAGCAAGTACCTGGCTAGGACTAAAGTTTCACTACTAATTACCCCAAACCCATTCAGCACGTACTTCGTAATGCATATTATGGATGTACAGGCAGATGAAGAATCGCAGCTTCCCGTATATGAAGGTGAGACCTACGCTTTTCATGGACTGCCATGCGCGCTTCCAGTAATCCTCAGTGCCTGGGTCCAAGGGCCAAGTGAAACAGGCCAGCAGGTAATTGATGTGATGGGCAGCCAGAATCGCTGAATCATTCGTCTCAGCAGGAGTATTGAGCACGGCATCCACAAGGGTCCTGATCGTTTGCAATGAGTTGTCCGCAACTGAAGGCAGTGTCCGTAGGTGCAGAACCAGCCACAGAAGTGTTTCCACCCGTGTACCGAACGAAGCAGTGTCTGTCTGTTGTGAAAAGCGAGCACGCTGAAAAACCGGTAGATACAGTGGGCCATGTGTACCAATTTGGCAATCTTCTTGATTGCTTGCCGAATTTCTTGGCTTTTCTGTCGATGTCTTTTTTGGAGAATTTTTTTTTTTGGTGGGAGACGAGAGAGAAATCATTGGATTAGACTTTTTCTTGCCTCTGTCATACCTGATTATTTTGTTGGTTGTCAATTTTGTATCTTGCCTTTAATTGTTGCATGCAAAGAATGTTTTTCTGTTTGGGCTTCCTCTCAACACGCATGCACAGCCAGATCTTAAGATATTCCATCAATTGATGCGCCATGCTAACCGCAGTGTACCAGGCATGCACAACCGATATTAACAGCCACTGGTTTGGGGTCCGTGTTCAGAATACCACATCCAAGGCCCTCATGGGCTTTACAGCACTATAAGAACCCATACTTGATTACTTCTTGTTGAGACAACTGGCAATACGGTCGCGGATACACCGGATGTGCCGGATGACATCCTAGGAGCCGGAAATGTAGAACCCGGACAAGGACGGATAACCGGCTTAGAGATCGATGACCAAGCTGCATATATAGATTTATTAAACTTATATTAAATTTCTCGATCTACACTTCTTAATTCAAAGCCCTGAGAGGAAGATTCTTTGCAGACGCACGAGGACCATGCCTTTAACAAATCCACACTAACCCCCACAACCACCCGCCTCTGTTCCGAGACCTTTCCGATTGAAAGGACAAAGGATTGTTTTCCATGGTCCCTGTCCCCGTCACATCTGTCCGAGACACCGCGTTCCCATGTCCATCCCCATCACAACTGAGACACCGTTCCCGAGTCTGTTCCTGACTGAGGACTCAATACTTTGATAACCGATGGGCAGGACCATCACATACCTCACTCCCTTGTTTTCTCTGTTATATTGACCCCTTGTACTCCCTCTCTCCTTGTTTTATGACCGGCAAAGATAGTACAAGGATAGTCGCATGTATATAGTCTCCCAGTCAACTGGGCTGTTCGCTAGTACGAATATCGACTTAGTCCACCCCCCTAGTTTCTGATTCATTTCCGGTAAACTCCCGTCTCCTTTTCGAAATTAGGGACAGACAATTGAGGAGGGTGCAACACATAAGTTGAAGCCAAGTCCCTTCGACCTCGAACACCTCAGTGACTGGATCCAACCAATCCGCGACTGACCCTAAGTTCCCGGCGCTCCTGTCCCTGTCCGTAGTCCATCCCGGACTCCCGTTCTTGGCCTTTGTCCCCTTCACGGACCTCTATGCTAACCTGGATAGTCCTTTCGGAAGTATTAGCTAAGTGCCTGACATGCAGACTTAACAACAACCAGATGTAGATTTCCTTTGTAACCCATTTTTGTTCGTCTTATTGTTTCCCTTGGACATTCCTAATTAGTTAGAATAAGAACTGCTATGTATGAATACCTCCAGACTTCTGTACTATACCTTAGTTAGAATATCAACTCAGTACTCCCACTCACTTGTTCTGAACTCCAAACTTCTGTAACTCCAATCCTCCAAAATAAGGGACTGACGATCAAGGAGGGTGCAACACACAAGTTGAAGCCAAGTGTCTGGGATTTCAAACATGCAACTTTGGACCAACTTACATCAGCTCAGACCTGACTTGACCTTGGTCTTAACAAGAAGGCACAAAACTCAGAGTCACAAATCAAGAGACAAAACAAGAGAGAGAAAAGATAGAAAAGAAACAGCTAAACAGAAACATTAGCAAGTAAATAACAGGAGTGTGAGAAAACAACAACACACATGAGCACAAGTCAAACAATGTCATGCCAATATTGGGGATGCAATTCGAATTTGAATTCGCTTAGTGTTTTTATTTCATTTTTTGTGGCATCGTCAAATGATGCACCATGTGACACCCAAAACATGCTGCTGTTCAGTTGCAGTGATGGTGTCGGAGATGGCAGGCATGACAGTGGGCCATGATGAGTGCAATAATGGAGGGTGCACATGCATGTGGGGGGGAGGGGGGGTGAAGGTAGAGTGTCCTTAGGTGCACCTAGGGAATGGCATGGGTCAAATGTGGGTGACCCACACCCGACCCATGGGAAACCCAAACCCATCAACCCATGGGTTTTTTCCCACGGGTCGACGGGTGTCAGGTGCGTGCCGCACCTGCACACGACATACAACCCACACGTGCCGTACGCGCATGCAACATACGACCCGCACGTGCCATGTGCACACGCGACATACGACCCACATGCACCGTGCGCACACGCGACATACGACCCGCACGTGCCATACTCGCACGCGATGTACGACATGAACGCGCCGTACGCACATGCGACATACGACACAAACGCGCCGCACCCGGACGCGTGCGTGTCATATGCGTGAGCGTATGGCATGTTCATGTCGGCGCGTTAGTGTCAGCACATTGATGTCGGCGCGTTCGTGTCGGCGCGTTCGTGTCGGCGCATGCGTGTGTGGCGCGTTGATGTCAGCCTGTGCGCGTGCGGCGCGGTCGTGTCGTACGTGTGCGCGTGCGGCGCGTGCGTGTCGTACACGCATGCATAGTTGAGGCGATGGGTTGGGCCGGGTCACGGGTGCTCTCGGCGTGACCCACACCCAAACCCAAGGGCACCCGACCTGGTGACCCGTGCGGGTTACCCAAACCCATGCTATTCCCTAGGTGCACCTGGTCCTCCAGGAAGAATTGTCTGATCTGATCACTGTTTGGCACTATGGGGCCCTTTGAGAACCTTCTCCAATCAACAGACACACAGCGTTCTGGGTTCATGGTTGGATCCCAGTGAGCATGCCTCATTGTTCTTGCTTGTTGCAATACACGCAGTCTGGGCAGCTGAGGGGTGATGGCCAGCACTCTTCGTCATGTGACCTATGAGCCTCAAAAAAGTTGTTTGTTTGCAATGTGCATCGCCCTCTCTTTATTGAGTTATGATTAATATAGACACTAAAGAATAATATCTCAGTCTGATATTGGGACTCTGTTATTGTTATAAGAAGTACCTAAAGAATAATCTAAGTATGGAGTTAGTGACTACTATCTTTAGATAGAGATGTATGTACTCACATCTCAGTCTTATATTGGGAGGGAGATGCTTCGTTGTAAGTGTCCATCCTTTTATACTACTCTAAGAAGAAATAAAGATCCGGTTTGAATGTTGTGAATGTTGACATATCATGTTTCTTAGGAATATGGTTATATCCATATCCGTCTAGTAGTGCTGCACTCGTTACTCGGTTTTGTCATCCTCATTCAACACTCTTCCCAGCTCATCATAGTCCACACCTCAAAATGCAATCAAAAGTATAGCATCTCTGAGTAACAGATCATGCACCGGATCACGAGGGCTACACCTCCATCACCTCACATGCCCCCCACCTCTTCCCAGATACAATGAACCCTTTAGTACCCACTGAAAATGCTCCCCCTTCCTCTCCTTGCGTCCCTGTGCCTTGATTCTTTGCATCTCCTTTCTCATGCACGCAGGGCATCAAGTTAATCGACCTCAGTCGGGATACGATTAACGATCTTGCTTACTGTCACACTCCTTGGACACTCAGGACCCTCCAGGGTCTTCTTTTCTCTATATCTCTCCTCAAGACAGGGTTTCATGCTGTATAATATTAAGGTGCGCTATTGTTAGTTCTGTCAAGTACCATACCGAGACACGACCATTTGGCAGTGCCGACCGAACAATCATCCTATATCCACGACCAAGTACCCGCATCACCTACATAACACTTGGTGCGCCGGTCCCGGCTCGGCACATCCGCCATTCACATTCCTCGGTCCGTTTCACCTCGGGACCTCCGTCCTTGTATTATCTTCGGTTACCAGCCTTGTCTTATAGTCTGGCACCTCCTATTGTCCTATCTTCGGGCACACTCTATTACCCTGTCTTTTATTGTTTTACCCCTGCGTCACATTCCTTATTCTAATTTTATTCGTTGTGGACAATAGCCGCATGCTTTGCATACCTTGTTGTCCCACATTCCTTATTCCACATGTCGCTTCTTAACCTATATAAGTAGGACATGGATGTACATACTTCCTCATTCTGGGTATCGACTAGGCTTAGGCCCTTCTACCTTCTTCTCTTCTGTTAAGTCCTCGACTCGGGCCGGCATCTTCAGCATCCCCCTGAGTATCTGTCTGTCGCAAATACAGTGGCACGCACGGCAAGTAGGGCGCAACGCACGAGTACGTTGAAGCCAACGCCACTACTCTTGGCCTGCAGGACTTGGACATAGTCTGCCTGACCTTTTCGACAACACCCTTCGGCAGTACCGAAGTCCGTCAGTATCCGGCTCCTGACAAGTTCACACCGAGTATCCTGAAAATTTTCAGAGTTGGATAATATTGATGTGTTACAATTCAATGGAATAACATCAAGGGCTCTTTCAGCCGTCCCAGCAACTATTGAAAGTGCTGTGGAAAAAAACGTCATTCTTACCGCTGTCTGGACCAATACAATGTACGACCACTTATTGGACCGCCTATGATGAACCACCTGCCATCCCGTTTGAAAATATGTGGGTTTACCACCCACACATTAAGAAGAAACTTTCAATGATGACTCTGGTTCAAAAACGTGTGAAAACGAGGAAATCCTGTTGTTAAATCGCGTGATCGTGGAAGAATATCAATACATTTGACCCTGTACTCAGACCACTGACAACTATTGTAGCAAATTCGAGATGAAAGTAGTTTTCAGAGGGTGGTTAGGCCTAAAATTTGGTCAAGTGTGAGGAACCTCAATATGGGGAATGCAAGCTGCTTCATCCTCTTGATGCAGCCGATGCCTTGTGTTAGAACCAATGGGATTTTTCTTAGTAATTATACATATTTTCCTGTTCATTTCAACACTAAAACACGAATATTTCCCCCAATTCTATTCCCCTCAAGGGGAAACTTCTCACAGGGTTCAAAGACAATACAAAGGACGTACAGGAATATTTTCGCGATTTTAGGAGCATTTTTGGAGGAATACCATCTACTTGGCCTGGTACCTGACCCAAGAACCCAAATAGTTCCTCAGGGCTGATGGATGGGAGATCACTGATGAGCAAGCAATCTTAATATGATTCTTTTTCATACTCTTCTATGTTTTTCCAGGGCATGGCCCAAATCTTTTTCCTTGCCCACATACCCACGTTCCATCACGCACCCGGCCGTATCAGAACGGCCTCCGGTCACATCCCGATAATTTTTCATGGTTACATAGCCCTTTCATTTCTCATAAATACCTAGATGTATCTACCTAAACTAGAGACAAGTAGAAACTTTTCTACATCCCCACTCTCACTAAAGCTCGAGATATCACCAAAACTCCATTCCGCGCTGAACCGAAGGTTAAGCGCCGGGCATTGCACTTTCCTATTTCGGACAAAAACCCCAGAAACTCATCGTACCTATACCGGGACCGAGAGTTAAGTTCTCAATACTAAAATACATTTTTACACTTCACGATCTATTATTTCTACTTTGTGGGAGGACCACAATTCCATAAACCGGCGCTTTGGCGCCCAGGCCGGTTTCCCGGAACGGCGCCTAAGCGGAGGCTAAACCCGGGACTCAGCTTCCAGTAGAATTGCGATACAGTAATATTTTCCTTCACAATAAATACAGATAAAATAACCAAGAAATACCCAAGAATATTCTTCTATTTATAAAACCGACAATTTAATATTCTACCCCCGGAAAACCCACATAAATCTAATCTGCTACACGAAACTACACCTTGCACCCTCTCGCCGAGGTGCGTCCATTGAAATGGAAGAGTCACGTAGTTTTTCTGCCAGTGCAGTCCTTACACGTATCGCATGAGTTTGCCATCTCAGTTCGCTTTGCTTACAACAGGTGTTTGTATGAACGAATATAGACACGCGCCTTTATTTGAAATTAGCTGCACTCCTAGTACATTGGTCCTGGTAGGCGGAATATCACTTCATCATCGGATTACTAACCTCATAGGTATCCTTTTTGTCACGTAACACTCCAATCATGAGGCTTCTCTAGATATATTCTCTAAATATATAGTTTCAAGTTAATTTCAACGCGTAATCAAACGGGTCCTGTTCCTGGTCTTCCCTCTTTAAGCCACTCAAGACTTACAGAATCCGACTCTGGCTGAATTGGAAGCATTCATTTTGACTATTTTGTGTGTGTCATACAAGCTGGGAACAGGGCCCGAGTGAACGGTACTGGCCTCCTTCCAAAACCCCATTGGGTTCTGTCGCCAAGTGACCTACAAGTTTCATTCTTCCACCACCCCACTTTATTTGAAGATGCCCAAGTTTCAACAGCGACAGTCAAAACCA